>NDGN011553040.1:0-13998 GCA_002564285.1 Tympanoctomys barrerae | reverse complement strand
GGATTGAACTCAAGCCCTTGCGCTTGCCAGGGAAGCACTTATTCCACTGAGCCATCTCCCCGGGCCCCTAGTTTGGCTTTTTGTTTGGCCACTAAGAAAAGGAAGAAGTACAGAGATGAAAAGATGTGCCTCATAAGCATGTGTCTGTCAGTGCAGAAAGGAGGCCACAGTCTTCCTGTGTGGCACAGAACTAATATGAGGTGCTATCTCTGAGCCACAGATGTCAGCTTGTTCACCATATGTGACTCATGGGAAAGTGGAAGCCTCTGGAGGCCAGGGTAGTGTTTCACACGAAGCATCTCAGATAGGTCAAATCACCTGCTTTTTTTAAAAAAAATTATTTATTGGTTTTTATTTTAAATCACCTTTTTTTTTTTTTATCACTTGCTTTTGAACTTGAGAAATGTGTGCCTTTTCTTGTTGTCACTTGCTCTGTGGTCCTTGCAGTCAATTTAAGAATTTGGGTTTTTTTTTTCCCTCTGTTTGACTAGTGAATATGTTTTACCTCTTAGTAATGAACATTTAACTGATCAGGGTATTTTCACAAATGTTCACAAGAGGTGTTTTTTCCTCAGAAACCATCATAGCCTTTGCCTGGGAACCCAATGGTAGTAAGTTTGCTGTGCTCCATGGAGAGGCTCCACGGATATCTGTCTCCTTCTACCATGTCAAGAACAATGGGAAGATCGAGCTCATCAGTAAGTGGTGTGGCCCATCTCAGGCCTCTGAGGCGTCTGGTGTGTCAGCATGCATGGTAGGATGTGGCCATGCCTAGGAGGAGAGAGTGGCCTGCCTGGGGCCATGCACTGTGATACTGCATAGTGGTGGGTGTGTGACTGCGAGAGGGAAGCTTTGGGTCACTGTGCAGCTTTTGAGCTGCCCTGACCACCCTTCTAAGGATATTAGGTCTGCCCTTAGGCACAAGGGTCAACTTGTAGGTATGACTCTGCCTTACCAATGTTAGTCCCTCTGTCCCAGCATATGTGGCCAGGCCTTTGCTCAGTGTGGGTTCTTCCCTGGGGTACAAAGTCACCCCAATTTTCTCCCCTGAGCAGGCCTCGTCGTTCTTATGGGTGCATGCTCCTGAAGATAGCTGCCTCTTACTCTGTCTCATGTCCTCAGTGCTCTGCAAGGATCAGCACACACAGACTTAGCGAGTGCTGTGGGATTGAGCAAGCAGCGGCTATGTTACCAGTGTTTCTCATCCTCAGCAATCTATCAGGCTGTGCTCCCTTGCTCCTGGACTGTGGTATACCCAGGAGGGATTGGTATATCCTGGGGCTAGCTCTTCCTCAGACAGTTCTATGAATTTAGTCTTTTTTTTTTTTTTTTGTACTCATTAACTTTATTGAAAATCAGTAATAATTATATAGCAAATTAAAAATTGTAGACAAATATTGAAATATGAAGGATAAGAGATGTACACAATGAATTTTAGAAAAATATTCCTAAAATGAATACATAACATGAGGTTAATAGTTGATTGCACATTGTAAAAAATTATTTACAAGCAAACATTGAATTTAGTCTTTACTCAGCCACAGCTTAGCAGGAACAGTGGACTGTGCATCACAGAATTGGTTGTAGTATTCTTTTGAGTATTCAGTTACAAAGCCAGGTGTGTTGCATACCAATAACGGGAGCACTGGGGGAACTGGATAAATAGTTTGGCAGTCTGAGTGATCCCCGGCCCCACATGTTGTGCTATGCTGTGCTGGCCACTGGAACTGGGTGTGGTGGCACACGCCTATAATCCCAGCACATGGGGGTGGAGGTGGGGGAATATGCTGAGACAGGAGGATCACTAGCTGTATAGCGAGACCCTGTACCAAATAAATAAATAAATCTTAAAAAAAAAAAAAAACTGGGAAGGCTGAGGCAAGAGGATTGCCACAAGTCTAAAGGCAGCCTGTTCTACATAGGGAGACCCTATCTCCAAAAAAAAAAGGCAGTTAACAGACAAAAGGCATCTCACACAAAGTTATACAGTGAATGCACAGAAAAGTAGAAAGGCGCCCTCTACCTTCTGAGTTTCGTGCATGACACCTTTTTTGAGGCTGGTTGTCAATTTTCTGTCTTCTGCATCTTGCCATGTGTCAAACCATCAGGACTCACAGAATGAACACTTTTATCACAATGCATTGCTCATGGGAATGCATGTGAGAATCCTGCCCTACAGGGTGGTGTACCCCTACTGCATCTTCTCCCACTCTTCGCATGTCTATCTGTTCTTGGAGTCTCCTGAAGCTAGAGGAATTCACCGTAGCTTGTGGAAAGCCTGGCATATAGTTCTGGGGTCGGGGTGCAGTCCAGGCAGAGACTGCCAGTAACTGTGGGAGTGAACATGAGTGGACAGATGATAAACTTAGTTTCTATGACCCCACAACTGTAACAAGGTACTGGGAGCCTGTAGCAGAGCCCTTGCTCTGGTCTTATTGGGATCCTGTCCCTGATGATTTGATAGGCATCGTGGGCTTTCTGAGTGTGAGGAGTACAATATGCACCATGGAGGAATCCTTTGTCCCCTTGGCTTGAGAAGTTTTTTTAAGAAAATACTACAGCTTCAAACTACCCCAGTGTTCCTTGTTTTTCCTCTTTTTGGAACTCAGGACCTTGTGCTTGCCAGACAAGCACTTATTCCACTGAGCTATCTCCCCATTCTTCTTTTCTTTTTGGCTTATAACCTAAGCTGTACCTAAATACTGGGCCTTTGGAGGTAGTTTTCAGAGATGACTGGTCAGACTGATGTCAGTGGGTCCCAGCTGTACGTCTTTTTACCGGGCTATCCCTAGGAGCATTGTGTCTGTGTTGGCTGTGGCACGGACTCATGGGCACTTGCTTTTCTTCCAGAAATGTTTGATAAGCAGCAGGCAAACACCATCTTCTGGAGTCCCCAGGGGCAGTTTGTTGTGCTAGCCGGTCTGAGGAGGTGAGTGCCAGTGAATCTGCCAGCTGCAGCCATAGTCTGGCCAGGCTCTGGCAGGGCTCTGCTTCCTTGTGGCTCTGGTTGGGAGGATGGGACATTGTCTTTCCTTTGTATGTCCACATAGGTCTGAGGCTTGGGTGAGGAATTTTGAATGCTCTTACAGGTACTTAAGAGTATAGGCAGACATCCCTCTGCTTAGAAAAGGCCTTGCTGGCTCTACTCGTGGAAAACCCTGAGTCTTCTACCAGGATAAGGATTTGACTAGACAGCCATTTGACTGTTGTTACCTCTGATTGGTATGAAGATGAGAACTTAGTGTCTCCCTCTGTTGTTCCGGTTTAAAGTGGAGCCATTCAGCACTGTCTCTTGAGTTCCTTGCTCTGTTACAGACTCACTGTTGTCACTTTGAAGGCCTGGTTAGCTTCCTGTGATACTTATTTAGTAATCACAACGCAAGGAGCCTTACGTACCCTGTCTGTGTAGTAGTCCCAGTCTCACACCTTCCTTCCAAGAATATTACCACGATGGTTTCCATATAAACTGCAGTTGAGACAAAGGTTTGGCTGCTGTGAGCCCAGAGCAGCCAGTTTGGTGCTCCCAGTGGGGACGTGGAAGATTTGAGTGCTTGCTGTTTCCACAGCATGAATGGAGCCCTGGCGTTCGTTGACACCTCAGACTGCACTGTCATGAACATTGCAGAGCACTACATGGCCTCTGATGTCGAATGGGATCCCACTGGACGCTATGTGGTCACCTCTGTGTCCTGGTGGAGCCATAAGGTAAGGTAGAAGACCCAAATGGCTGTGGCAGCAGAACCCAACTGGCCGTGTGGGTTGGTGGTGGTGTGCTGGACCCTCAGGGAAAGGGGCCAGGCCTTCTCCCAGCCCCACCCTGGCTGGCAGGGAGTGTTGGTGCTCCTTTTCTGGCTTCCAAGGAGCAGCAGTTGATTTCACAGCAAGGGAGGAAGAAGGTGTTAGCAGCTGTACCAGTTCATGCCCCTAGAACCTGGTAGAGTGATTGTAGAGGTCACGTAGAGTGATTGTTCAGTGAAAACTTGAGTTTTCAGGAACACTTTGCAGATAGCCTGGGAGTAGCATCTTCAATGGGGTTATTTTTGGATTGTGTCTTTTCTTGCTTGCTTTTACTTGCTTTCTTGCCTTGAGTGTTTTTATTTTTACTGTGGACGGTTATGGGGGGTGGCTGGTTTTTGTGATACTGGGGATTGAACTCCGAGCCTTTGCATTGAGTAACGTCTTTTAACTTTTTACTTTGAGATAGGGTCTTGATAAGTTGCCTGGGCTGTTCACTGCTCTCTGTCAAGTGCCCAGAGCACCCTTTCACAGATACAGTGGCTGCTGTTGTTGGCTCTGTTGGCAGCCAAGGCTCCAGGATCTTTGTCTCATGTGACCTGATGGTTCAGGGTGCCCCGTTCTTTTGTAGGTGGACAATGCCTACTGGCTGTGGACATTCCAGGGACGCCTCCTGCAGAAGAATAACAAGGACCGCTTCTGCCAGCTGCTGTGGAGACCTCGGCCTCCGACACTGCTCAGCCAGGAGCAGATAAAGGTCTGGGCTCCTCTTCAGGCTCAGGGCATGGAAGCTGTTGTACCAAACAGAAATGGTTATAATTCGTTGTTACTGTAAGGGTGGTGACTAGGAAATGGAAGCAAGACATTTTAGGGCTCTTAACAATGCGCAGGTGGGCAAGTGGAGAAGAATAGCTTCGAGATAGTCTGGATGACCCTGAGGTGGTGCTAGAAGTCTTGCATAAATTGGGGCTGGCATACAGCCTTGGGGACTCATGCAGATATGACTGTGGGAGAGTGGGCTGGTGGTACCGGGTCAGAGTGAAGAGAGTGTGAATCCCAGGACAGTTGCTCCATGTAGTGAACTCGGAAGCAAGAGCCAACAGGACTGTGTTCAGAAATCTTCAAATTGCTGAGGACAGTGACTCTGAAAGTTGTGTTTGTGGTTCTTGCTCTGAACGTTAATCCCAAGTGACTTGTCTTTGATTCAGCAAATTAAAAAGGATCTGAAGAAATACTCGAAGATCTTTGAACAGAAGGATCGTTTGAGCCAGTCCAAAGCCTCAAAGGTGAGCTTGTTCTGGAAGCTGCTAAAGGCAGCTGCTGTCCCAGGCACGACATAGGCAGGCTGTTTTGGGCTAATGAGAAGAGTGCGACTCTTTCCCAACACTTGCATGTTCTGCTACGTGTGGGGTGGACCAGCAGGCTCTGGCACCCCTGGAACAAATGGCCTGACTGGCTCTATTGGTTGGTGGCTGCTTTTCAGTTACATAGATGATAGTGGTAGTGGGATATTAGAGGAGAAACCTGGGAACAAATATATCCCACTATTCTGGCCTGAGATTATTGAACCTAAGATCTTTGCACTGAGGTGCATTCTTCGGCCTTCAGATAGACAATATGTTGCCAAGGCTGAGCTTGAGCTTGTAGTCCTCCTGCCTCAGCCTCCCCAAGTATTGGAATTATAGTTCTGTTCTGTAATGCCTCTGGACTTTGTCCATAGGAACTTGTGGAAAGGCGGAGAACCATGATGGAAGACTTCCGGAAATACCGGAAGATGGCTCAGGAGCGCTACATGGAGCAGAAGAATGAGCGTCTGGAGCTGAGAGGAGGTAACTGCCAGGTTCTGAGGCCGTGACAGAGGAGTGGTGCCCTATGCTGTGGGCCAGTGCTAACAGCACAGCCTGGGTCTGCTGCTGCCCGCTCTGTTGGTGAAGATCCACCTGAGAGTCAGCCTTGCTCTCTCACTTCGCAGGGGTGGACACAGATGAGCTGGACAGCAATGTGGATGACTGGGAGGAGGAGACCATTGAGTTCTTTGTCACAGAGGAGATCATTCCCCTTGGGAATCAGGAGTGACCAGAGCACTGTGGTGAGAGACAAACTCCCCCTCGCAGGAGTGCCTGTGGTGGTTCTCGCGGCTTCACTTGCCCCATGAAGTTGCTGTGAAGAACAGGAATGCAGCTTTAGGGCTGCAGGGCTGGTGTAGTCGTGTGTGTGGAGTGACAAGGATATGCAGAGCCACTCTTAGGGGTCAGGAGGTAGCACTGGCAGATAAACAAGTGATGAGTTATGAAGGGACATGGCTGAGGAGACCTTGGTAGTTGATATGAAGTGCGAGGCAGGTTGCCTCGCTCCAGGGGGCTTTGCTAGGGTACAGCCTTCGTGTACCCTCCAGGAAGGAGGGTGGACACAATAGCTGTGACTCCCTGTGCTGGCTATGACTAGCCAGTTCTGAGGTGGAAGCACAGCAATGTGCATGCAGGGGCTCTGAGGAATGGTGAGGGGCAGGGCTAAACCTAAGCCATGTGGGCAGAGGGAGCTCAGACACTGCCTGGTCTCTGTCCTGGGCCAAACAGTGTCAGGGGCTTGCAGTTGGCTCCACACTGGGGGGTCACTGGCGTCCTTGAGACTGAAGCAGGTCTCCCGCCTGCCAGCCTCTTAGTGCCATGACTATGGAGCCTGCTCCTGGGCAGGCAGTGGAGCTCTTGCTGTGGGTCCTCTTCGCAGCAGGATGCAAACAGTGATTTGTGTTTCAGGTCACCATGCCGGGCCTGGCGCCGAGGCCCTCCTGCAGAAAGCCTGCACACCTGGGTTTTTACCTGTGCTTTCTTTCACTCTGGACTGTGAACGCACCTGGGATCCTTCCATCATGACACGATTTTGTGCCTTTAACCCCTGGTGTCCGCAGTGGGCAGTTATAGGCACTGCTTTCACTTTCTGCTGTTTGGATGTCAGCACCGCCATGATTGCACCTGGACTCCAGCTGCAGTGCTCCTGTGGCTGCTCTCTTGCTGTGGTGGTGTTTACAGGGGTCGCCTCAGCCAAGCAGTGGGTTACTGTGTTCGAGGACTTGTCTCTGCGTGGGCCTGTGTTGGGTGGATCCTGGAGACCAGCAGGAGGTGCTCACCAGGTGCCCAGGAAGCACTGCCCTCACCTGCCCTTCGGGATGGCAGGTCCTCTTGGCAGGCTGACCGTGGAAATAAAGCAAACCTGTATGAACAAGCTGTCTTTCTCCTTTGTTTGCACATAGATTCGTGGCCTTGATCCTGGTGCCTGTTCCCTCCCCAGTGGTAAAGGTCTTTGGTCAGCCTGGGCATGGCACCTTTTGTCCCTTGGCACACATAGTGCCCTATAGGGACCCTTGTGGTAGCCAGCTTGGGGAATCTGCTCATGCTCTGCCGTCTCTTCTGGCCACAAGTTAGTCCACTGGGTCCAAAGTGGAATTCCTTGCATTTTTTTTTCTATGAAGAAACATGTCATTTCACCTGATGAAAACCCTTCTAACTTTGCAGTTAGCAAGGTGGAAAGTACGTGGTGGGGGTGTCTGTGTAGGCGCTGTTGTCCTGAGTTAGCTTCTCTCCGGGAAGGGCATGAACAGCCTCTGCTTTGGCTCAGTCCTGCCCACAGTGCTGCTGCTGTCTGCCCTGTGAGTTTGGTTTCCCTATTGCCCTGCCCTATATCTCATGGTGCTGGAAGCACAGAAGGGCACCAAGGATCTGCACCCAAGGCCTGCTGGAACTCCCAGGGCAGTCTGGTCTCAGGGCAGGGCCAGCCCAGTGTGGCCCCTGTGAAGCCCCTGGGATGCTGTGCTGATGTCCTTGGATGAGGCTGTGCACTGGGCTCGCAGGGCTTCCCTCCTGACTGGTTCTCGAGAGTGGGGCACTTGGTGCTTTTCCTTTCCTAGGTCTTCCGCTCTGGGTTCCTCTGATTCTGTTGCTGTTGGGGTCCTGGCATTTGGCCCATCCCATTCCCCCTCAGCACACATTTTATAGCATTCTTGGCCATTGCTATGTTCTTTAAATGTGCCGTTTTTCCAACTTTATGGCAGTGAAAAAAAGACATACAATTTATCACTTTAACAGATTTTTGAATAGCTTTCAAAAGTTTTTCACTGTTCTAAAATCAATTGTAATTGTTTTACATGATTTGTAAATAAAAGAATTTCTGAAACATTGGTGCTTGCTCTCTTCTGCAATAGAGGTGGACTTCCCAGGGCAGCTTCCTGCAGGAAGGTCTTGACCTGGCCTGTGCCTGGCTCTTGGGCAGGAGGGTGGGTGTCCCAGGACTCGGGCCTTGGGTGGGCCCAGGCCTCCCTGCAGGGCCAGTCTCCTGGGGCCTGGCAAGAGAGTTTGGGAACCCCAGACCTCCCAGTCCTCCCTTTCTCAGAGAAGTTTCTCAGGAAAGGGCCCAGCAGATACCTTCTGTCCCTTGGTGCAAACCCACTGGGGCAATGTGGACAGTACAGCAGGGTGGGGGTAGCAACAACTTTTGGATGTCCACCATTGATCTGGACACCAAGAAGGAAGAGCGTGACCAAGCATGGTGCTCACTTTATGGAGTTAAAAGTGTCCAGTTAGGTTCCCAAAGGAAGAGGCTGAGGCCTTCCTGTTGGGCGAGAGCCTGCAGGTTTAGTAACCTTGGGTGAGTCTGACCCCACTCTTGCCTTTTGCAGCTGTAGTTGCAAGCTTTGGCAGTGGGCTCAGGTCTGGGCTTCCTGGACCTCGTCAAAATGCAAAAGCATTATAGGCACCACCCTGGTTCCTTGCACCCTTGTTAACGTCATGCCTAACTGGATAGATTCTTGGGGCAGAGCCTTTAGGGGTACAGTGGAAAGAGCCCAGCAGCAAAAACAACCTGATGGATCCTTAATCAGGTCATGAGTGGAAAAGACTAGAGAAAAGACTTGAAAATTACATCTGAATAAAGAAGTCATCTTAAGGTTTCTTTTAAAGCCATTTGGAAAAATGAAATTACAAGATAATTTGACATTTGTAGTTGCTGTTCCCTCGAATGGGAAAGCCGTAAGGTCACCGGAACCTGAAATGGCAAAATGGCTTCAGGGGTACATAATGTCTCAGGTGACCCTGTGGCTACCCTTCTGGGACTCAAGGTGGGAGAAAGGGGCTCTACACTGCAAGGAACAGATTTAGAACAGATTTAGCCCCTCTGCGGGGCAGGTGGCAAGTGGGCTCAGCTCTGCACAGGGAGGCCTGTGGTACCCAGGTCACCGTGGCATTGGCTAAGTGCACAGGCCGGAAGCTCCTGGTCAAGGCTGTCCTGGGCAAATGAGATCAGGTCTGCCCCTCTGCCTGGGGCCCACTCACCATGAGTGGGCTGTCCTGACTGCAGAGAGGGTTAGAAGTGACACCAGGTTTGTAAACAAGCTCTCAATGGCCCTGGCTTCCCCCTCCCCAAGGACTCTGCTGATGTCATGGGGCGGGGCGAGGTGAGCTGAGATAGATCTCCTTGCCTCCACCTCTGCCAGGGAAGCAGAAACACCAGCCAGTGTAGCAGGGAGCTGTCCTGGTTGGGGTCATGCCCTCCCAAAGTACAACTGGCTTCTCCCCAGCCCGGGGCAGCCCAGCCTTCAGGGAGATGGAGCCCAAGGACCAACAGCTCATGGTAAGTGCCCCTCCTGCCCAGCTACCTGTGTCCTCTGCCCAGCATTCCCTGCCCAGTGCCCTCAGGGCAGGTCCTCTGTCCATTGGCTGTCCCTTGCTGTGACCCAGTAACACCCTGTCCCCTCCTCACCCCATGCCCTGTGAGCCCCCCTCCTTAGGAGCCTCAGTTTCTGTACCAGGACCCCAATGGGGGCAGATACCTACTGCTGGGTCACTCGGCTCCTGGCTGATCTTTGGGTGAGGTAGGGACTTGCCCCTCTCTGTAGTCCAATTAGAGACCAGTGTGAGAGGCTCCAGATCATATAGCATCCACTCCCTGGGGTCTCTCTGGGCTCCCTTAGTAAAGGGAAGCCAGATAATACAACAGTCTATAGTTTTCCTCTTGGTAGACAATGTCTTCCCAAAGTGCTCTCTGCTGGCCTAAAGAGCTGAGCTTGGTGTACATTCCTTCTGGTGGTCAGTACTGACAAGGTAGTAAGTTCCCTCTGCAGCTGTGTGGCCTGGGATGTTACCTGTCTGTGTCTGTTTCCTGTGTGTTCAGTGAAGGTGACGCAGTGGCTTGTGTTCCTCAAAGCATTTCCTGGGGGTCGTGAGCAACTTACTGCAAGTGTTGAGGAGCTAGGACAGAACCAGGAGGTGCTCAGCATTGGCCCTTCACTGCTCCCCCAAGAGAAAACGAAAGGCAGAGCTTTGGGTGCTTAGGGAGAGGGACTGTCGTGGAAGGATGCCTGTGCACGCGCTGCTCATGTCCTACCTACAGGTGGCGCTTCGGATCCGCCCACTCAGTGAGGCTGAACTGGAGGAAGGAGCCACCATCATCGCCCACAAAGTAGGGGACCAGGTGAGGTGGAGCCAGGGGACATGTGCAGGTGGAGCAGCTGTGAAGCTCAGTGGCTATACATGCTTTTCTCATTACCAAACCCTCTGATGTGGTGGAGCCAGGACGATGCCCACCACCCTGCTGCTGTGGTGTAGGAAGGTATAGTAGGACCCTGGTGCAGAGCAGGGACATGGAGAACCATGCAGGAGCTGGGTCTGGGTCTGCTGCAGAGCCCCAGGTGATTCCTTCAAGCTGCTGGAAGCCAGGAAAGCACTTGCCCTTGGCTGTCACTTGCAGGAATAAATGCAAGATCTGGGGGCAGGGCATGCTCCATGGGTTGGATTTCCCACTTTGTCTTCCATGCGTGCAAGTGAAATGTGGCTCTGGGGAGGATGTTTATGTTCAAGGGTAGAAGACCCAGGAAGCTGGTAAACAGAGATCCCTGTGACTGCTGACCCCAGGGATAGGAGTACCCAGTCCTTATCTGATAGGTCAGTCAGAAGACAACACAGATGGGACAACTTGGGAGGGACAGCACCAGGGGAGGGGCAGCACCAAGGCTGTGGAAAACTAAGTTAAGGGAGCCAGACAGCGGTTGGGCTGAGGGAGCCAAAAGTTTTGCAGGAAAGGACTCAGCTCTGGAGCAGGGGGCTAACCCAGGCACACTGAGTGCTGGTCTGCCGAAATTCACGTGTGACATGGAGATGGTGCTGTCATTACCTGGCAGCATCAAGTAAGGAGCCCCTGGTGACCTGACGGAAATGCAGCTCATGTGGCCTGTGTTCCTACAAGGTGGTGCACTGCAAAGATGAAGCCAGTGTCCTGTAGGAAGCCAGCTCAGTCTTCAGAACAGCAGGGTGTGTTTTGCATCACACAGATTCACTGTACAGTTCACACTGCTAGTGACATACCCACACCCATAAGCCCTCGTATCCCCCAACCTGGCCCCTAGCAGCCACCAGTCTACTTTTTAACTGGATTCCGGGTGTTTCATATCAATGAAACCCCACGGTATGTGGCCTTTTGTGTGTAGCTTCTATATAGCTGTTGCTACGGAGGCTTGTCTGTGTTGTGGCATATTCACATTTTCCTTTAACTTTTTAAAATTAAAGTGACTTCAGGCCAATTAACTACAAAGTTGCAAGAACACGATAGGGCTCCCCCATTCCTGTGCCTGGATTGCCCAGATGTGGACATCGTACTGTAACCATGCCTTACTGTAACCTGACATAACCCTTCACCTGTATACTGATTCCTTTCTCCCCAACCCTTTAAAAAGTTTTTTTTTTTTTTTTTTTTTTTNTTTGAGATGAGATCTCACTAAATCAGTATATTGCCCAGACTGGGCTCTCATTTTCAATCCTCTTCCTCAGCCTCCTACAGTGCTGGGATTATAGAGCATTGCTACTGAATCTGGCTTTAATAATTTCTTTTTAACATAAGAAAGCAGTAATTTTTATCTATCTATCTATCTATCTATCTATCTATCTATTTATTTATTTTTACCTAATACCCAAGGCAGCTGATAAATTTTTGAGCACCCAGGGTTCAGGGGCTGTCCTATTCACCTGTCTCAGTCCCTTGACAGTGGATTCTACGAGCACTGCCTTTTACAGGGGAGAAAACGGAGGCTTTTAAAAACTGAATGAACTGTCCAAGGCCTTCTGTCTGGTAAGGCATAGAGCCAGGCTGGGAAACCAGGCCTTAGGGTTCCATATCCCATGGTGTTGTCATCAGCTCCACAGGCCCCTCCATGGCCCTCTGAGTTGGAGGCCAGTCCACTTTCTCCTGCAGCACTACTGGCCTGGCCCACAGGCACACATGGAGCTGCCCCTGTGTCATCTCATCCTCTAGCCCTCCTGGCTTGGAAGGAGAAGGAAAGCACAGAATCAGCTTACATCATGGAACAAGAACTGGCCAGCAGCCAGGGGCAGCCCTGGAGACCTGGGTACAGCCTGCCACTGACTCCCCAAGAACCTCTCCAGACTCTGGCCCCTTAGGACCCCAGTTTCCAAAGCTCCGAGTAAAGGGGACCAGCTGGTGGCCAGACGGTGTGCTGTTGGTGCCACCCTGCTATGCTCCCCAACTCTGTGGTCCTCACAGGGGCCCATGGTCCCTGAGTTACCACCAGGCAGGGTGTATTGTGGTCTAGATGCCCCCAATTTCCTAGCAAGGACTCCTTTGAGCATTCTGCCCCCCAGAGAGCCTCCTACACTTTGCTTCATAATTACTTATTTCAATGGGATGGGAGACGCCCCAGGCTCTGAGCAACAAAGCCACACTGGAGGGTTTGCCAGAATCCTTTTAGTTTTCCTGCCTGTGCATAGGCTGTCTCCCACCCGCTGAGAATCCTCAGGGCTGCTGTGTGAGGTGAGCACAGCAGTGGGCGGCCAGCCCAGCACCCACAGCCTACAATGCTCCTCACCCCTGCCGCCTCTGTTCAGGGCAGGGTTCATCACCTGGGCCCTGGGCCCTGGGGGAACTGTTACTGAAGCTGGCCTGCTGTGCTGGGCAGGGTTGTTCCAGTTGCCCTCCTGGCCAGTTCTGGTTAGAGACATATGGGTGAGCTGTGAACATGGCAGCAGAGTATAGCAGGCTGGGGGGCTCACATTTGCTTTGGGGCACAGGAGTAGGACCTGCTGCCTGGCAGAAGGGGAGCGGAAGGGTGCTGGGTGGGTGGGCTCCAGTGCAGAAGCTCATAGTCCCTCGCATCCAGGTCTTAGTCTGGCCTGGTGCAACCTGAGGGCCAGTCCTGTTTGTTGAGGAGGGTTCAGCACTCTTCTGTCCCCTCCTCAGGCAGTTGTGCTCATGGACCCTGGTGAGGACCCTGAGGACACCCTGCGCGCACACCGGTCCCGGGAGCGCACCTTCATCTTTGACAGAGTTTTTGACCAGCACTCATCACAGGTACCAACTTGCCCCCCCACATACTTACTTGTGTCACCCACCTTCTCCCAGGGTCTCCATAAGGAAGAAAGAGGTGCAGGCTGGAAGCCTGACCAGGGGCCGGAATGGGAGGCTAGTGGTCCTGAGTATGCGCCTAGGTCAGGACTCCACATCATTACGCAGCACAGAGTCCCCGCTTCTGCCCGAGCAAGCTGTTCTTCTCACATTGGGGTCCTAGTGTCATTGAGGGTAGGAGGAGCCAATCACTAGCATTCATCCAGCAACTACTGTGAGCCAGTGCTGTGCATGAGGCCCTGGCATACCTTGTTCTAGAGGCCTCGAAGCAACCTTGTGGAATACACGGGTGCAGAGCTCTACTCTACAAATGAGGAAAGGGTGCCTGCCTGCCTGCCTGCCTGCCTGTGTGCCCATGGAGTCCTGCCCAGGCCCATAATCAGAGAGGCAGTGCCAGCTTTAGGCTCCCAGGGGAGTGGTAACTGCAGCAATTTCACGAGCAGGACCCAGAGAAGGCGCCCAGGAAGTGGGGGCTGCTGCTGTCAGAGCCCTGAACCTGCATGCCTCATATACCCACCCTCATGGTGTCTCTCCTTGGACTCCCTGTGGGCAGGGAGCTCACCACCTACACATCCCCACTGCTAGGAAATGTGGTCTTGTACCATAGCTTGTGAGCCCCAGATTGCCCCTGGTGTTCAAGTCCCAGCTTTATCCCATAAAGAGGGTACATGATAGCCAGACATGGTGGTACATGTCTGTAGTCCCAACTACCCAGAAGGCTGAAGAAAGATGATTGCAAATTCAAGGCCAAACTGGGTAAATTCGTGAGATCTTATCTAAAAATTAAATTTTTTTTAAAAATACAGTTTATTTGTTTTTTTAAGTTATATTTTATTATTTTATTTTTAAATTTGTATTTAT
>NDGN011553038.1:0-14802 GCA_002564285.1 Tympanoctomys barrerae | reverse complement strand
TGTGTTAATACCTTCCTTATATTATATCTGTTCCTCTAAGTAAAACCCTAACCAATACAGACGTATAAGGAGCACTGGAAGGTGAGGCTTTATTTACGGGATCACATTTTAGAAGATCTCCATGAAACATTAGACTGTTAGATATAGATGAATGGTAGATACTGTATTTCACCCCCCCCCAAATAAGACCTAATTGGAAAATGTCATTGGTGCTATCACTTCTGTCTTGTAAGTCTTTGATTAAAACTTGATTTAATGGAAACTGTGAAGCCAAGTCTACAAGAGGTCATGGCTTTGATGAAGAATTCATGGGATAAAAATCACTGATGGCTGTGTTAACAACACACGGTGAGCAGGTTACATGGGCAAGAACTGATCAGTTAAGGAGAACTTGACTGCTAGACTTGAGAGACTGTGGCACATGGTTATATAGAACAGAGTTGCAAGAAATTCAGGTCAAAATCTGGGGCTTGAAGAGGTATGCTGATATTCCAGAAGAGGAAGATATGACTGTCTTTGGATAAATGTAGATTTTTGTACGGGAATAGATGAAGATTTTTGTACATGTATTAATGAATAAGCATATCTTTTTGTACATGAATAAATATACAATGCTGCTCATGAATCAATATATTTTGTTGCAGATTAAAAATATAAGATATTTCCTGTAGTTATACTGTATTTGTGTTTTTGGAGTAAAACAATGTAAGGCTTGATTGTGTTTTCTGGGAAATGTGGTAGATATGAATGTGTACATACATATACATGCTTGGCAATTTTGCATAGGAAATAAGAAATTAATTATTAGAGCAAATAGATGTTGTGACAAAAAGATTCACAGTGCAATTTTTAGCTGTAGAAGAAATACTGATTCTATTGGGTGGGTGGGCATGACTGTGTGTGTGTGTGTATGTGTGTGTGTGTGTGTGTGTGCTTGTGAGCATGCAAGAGTGAGGACACATTGTAAGGCAGAAGAAGAAAATGAAGAAAAGAGAAATAACAAGGTCAGGGGAAGCAGATGTACCTTCCTTGCTGCTTTAGCAAGACAACGACAAGCGAGGAGCTGGCAGGAGGCCCAGAAATCCGAGGCTCACAGTGGCAACGCTATTTTACAGCAAGCCCCCAACGCTGAGATGAATGAGAGGCTCCCAGCAGGTACAGCAGGCACTGAAGCCATGAGGAGAGTGCTTGAGTGTTGCTGTGATCACTGACACTGAAGCAGGGTAACAGATATGAAAGCACGGCAAGAAAGGACAGGAGAATCGAATGCTTCTAGTTGGCGCATCCAGCTTTAGGGCACGGACTATTTTATCCTTTTGCTTTATTATTTCAACTTTTTCTTTCTGGACTTTCTTTGTCCTTCTAGGATAATATTTCTCACTCCTGGTGCATGCTTTCCAAACTCTTGCTGCTTCTTCAGCAGACATATTTAGACATAACTTTGAAGTTAATCGCATTTTCATTGCTTCCTCTGTTCAACTTTCATGCTTAGTTTTCACTATGGTACTCAATAACTTTATTTTTTTCCTTGGGTGGTTGGGTTATACTTGGGTAAACTCCGCATATAATTCTAGCTCAACTAAAACTTGTCTGGGATTCAATAGTGTAGTCAGTGAATTGATATATTATTCCTTGTGGGAAATTTGTGTTTTAGTTGGTGTTTTTTTAAAACATCTTCTTCCATAAAGGAAACTTGGGACAGTAATAGAAGTCAATATTTGGGAATATACTCCTTTGAGCCATAACATTTGGTAAGGTTTATTCAAGCTACTATGCAATAGTAGGTGCTATTTCTATTGCTAAATGTGCTATGTTTAGTAGATTCTATTTCTAAATCTGTTATGATATTATGTGTTCTTTGAACAAGTATTTCATGCCAACTGTGTATCAGATATTAAGCTGTGAAGAAGAGTACCAAAAATGAAAAAAGGTAAATGGAGACTGACACAAAAGTATAAGGATTTTTCACTAATTTCCAAGCATTTATTCTTTTGGTTGGAGAACATATGGGTTTGTTTTCATTAATTTATTTTCAAGATACTCTCATATCTCCCCTGACACATTTTTGGTCTTTTTTGAAAAAGTGTCTTTTTATGCAGGTCAGGCCGGCCTGGAGCTCACTTGGTAGCCAGGCTGTCTTGAACTCACAACCATCCTCCTGCTTTTGATGTCCAAGTGCTGAGATTACAGGTGTACACCATTATGCCTGGCCCCCCATTGACTTTTTAATGTTACTTTTTAGCCTGAAAAGAAACTAAATGTGTTTCATATTTCCAAAAGTTTTCTTGGTGGAGTCTTTAAAATTTTCTATATATGTATACGCAACAATATCCTCTGCAGAAAGACACGTTTTAACTTATTTTCCAATTTAGATAGCTTTCATTTCTGTTTCTTGTGCAATTACTTTGTCTAGAATTTTTAGCACTATGTTGAATAGAAAAGGAAAGTGAGTTAGGTGTCTAGGTGGTTGCTATGGCTTGTGTCTGTTTGTCCCCCCAAAGCCTCATGTAAGTTATGGGGCAGACGCAGCTGGAGGAGCAATGAGTGGCTTGAGGGCCAGGACCAGAGAGGCATGAACCATTAAACTGGCTAGCCTGTGCTTTATGAGAGATGTGGAGAGGGTCATCCTGGACACGGCAGAGCCCCAGTCTCTCCTCTCCTGTCTTGAAACCTCCAGTAACTGTGAGCTAAATAAACCTTTTCTTCCCTCATTTTGAGTGTTGGGTATTTGTCCCAGCAACGAGAGAACAGTAACTAAGACAGTGGTATGTAGACTACTCGTGATGGTATGACAAAGGAAGGGTCAAGGGATATAATTTTTCTATGTCAGCCTATGAAGGTGACATTTTTTCTTTATTAGGTAAACTGGTAGCTAGTAAACTCAAAACTGTTAACCTCTAAATTTCAGGAGAGGGTCCTTCCTTGGCTGATTTAATGCCTTAGATTGTGTTTAAAGTACTGTATTAAATTATTGAAATAAAATTTTACATATTATGTGTGGTATGAGTCAGTGCTACGCTGCCTAAAGCTGATCATTTGCTCACCCAGCTACCACACCTGCAGTACTAACATGTGTGAGACTCAGCATGGTCTCCTGATTCTAGAATTATCCCCTGAAAAATCTATTACGTGCTAAATTTTAATTGAGGAAATCATGCTATTTCTATGTTTGATAGCAGTTTTACATTAAGCAGAAATTAAAGTTATGGTACAGATTACTTTTATCAATATCCTATTTACAAAAATGTTATTTCTTATTTTTCAACATCAATTTTAATGTAGGTGTTCATAAAGTACTATGAGAAATTGCCAACAAAATTAGAGTACTTGGGTGGTCAGAGTGATGTGGAGACAGAATACTTCTTTTCAGGAGGGAAAACTATTCCCACAAGGAGGTGACCTTTAGTGTGACTTACTCAATGGTGAGTTTTTGTTATCTGTCTATTCCATATTTTAAAATAAAACAAGACAGGTAACATGAAAAACAAATACTTCGCATCTTGCTGGATGGGTTATGTCCTGCTTTTTGTTTTGAAGTGCTTTTGCCTCAAAAGAATTTAAAATTAGATTTTAGTAGTACTCCTCTAAGAGATTATACTTTAGGAAGTTGCTGGACTTCTTTATAGAGTTGCAGATGAAATGGGATTGACCAGCGCCCACTTAATGATGCACAAACACAAAGGAGGGCTTTCACCTCAGAAGATAAAAGCAGAGAGGAGAAACGATTGAAGCTTAAAATATTTTGAAGAATGTGTACACAGTGACTTCAGATCTTTCTATTTGATCTTTAATTACAGGAATAAAGGTTACCTTTCACACTTAAAAGCGATGATAAACGAATGTACGTCTTTTCCCAGAAAGGCGATGTTGTTAAAAGATATAGATTCCAGCATAGTACAGATAAATTAATTAAGGCCTGATGTATGTCAGCTTGTCAAAGTAAGTTAACATTCTTCACTGTAACATTTTCGACAGCTTACCGGAATGTGGAAATGAGCGATTTGCTCCAGGATGACTTGTTCCTACAATTTTTCTCTCTTTTACTGGTAATTAAGACATTTGATATTTCTTGTCAATTTACTCAGATAACTGAATAGCTGCAAATTATTTGTTTATCCCAAATATTATAATCCTAGTTTTTCCTTTCCTAAAACTAAATCAGCTTTTAGAGGAGAATGAGGATCCGATAGCTCGAAGCTTTAAAAGCCTAGTTGGTAGAGCTAATGTGAAGTAAGTTGCCTTGGACCCAGGTCATCAGGTCTGGGGAGCTGGTCTCTTCTCTGCTTCAGTGAGAGCAGGATTCCTGGCACAAGCATCCTACCATGGTGACTCGTCACTCACCTGAGCAATTTTCTATATTTTATGTTTAGTTTATATTCTGAACAATTTGTTTTTATAGTTTGAAGATGCAAATAGACACAGAACTCATGCTTTATATGACATCATTTTTTTACATCATTTCTACGTCTAATAATACTGTTTTTGACACATGTACATATTTGTTTTGTGAAATTCTCTAAAGGAAATTCTATCATAACTATCCACCTACATGCCTTCTTTTCATTCAAATAATGCATTTCTTTCTAGAGAAAATATCTCTTACAGGCTTAGTCTTGTCATCACATAGTTAATTTTTGAAGGAGTTTGAATATATTGGGAAGTATAAAATCCTATTCCCACATTAAATATGGATTTTTAAAAAAGATTTATTTATTTATTTTATTTGGTATGTGGTCTCACTACACAGCTCAGACTCATAGTAATCCCCCTATCTCAGCCTCCCCAGAGCTGTGATTACAAAAGAAATAATTTCCATGATTTTGGCGAGACTACTTATGATATCTGGACATCACAACTCGCATTTTTTTAGGTAACATTTTCAAATGATAGGTTCTTCAAAGTCACTTTCCCTTCTAGAATGTTATGACTGTGATTTTGAGGAATTTTCAGTGTATTTATCATACAGTGTGACCAGAAAGGATAACCCTTGGGTAAAAGGAAGTCAGTAACTAGAGAGGAGGTGAATTAATTTAGAATGAAAATATGTCCTTGCATAGCATAAAATTAATGTACCTTCAAAAGACCTTTATATTCATACTATAGCCCAAGAAGGGAGAATTAATTGAAGAACTTCTTAGAGGACTAAATTTTGGAAACCTTATTAAGAAAATGTAAAATTTCTGTCTTACAAACTCAAAAACTCAGGGTGAAATTTCTCTATTATTATTTTGCTACTAGTTTTAGCTACGTTAGTTAAAGATTGATTGTGTATTTACTAATTAACTATGTGTACAGCTATATGTTTTAACTCCAAAACTCACAGATAATTTGAATTAGTGTTGAATGCCAAAGTGTAAAAATTTATTATACGATGAGTGTAGACAGACAAGGAGAGACAGATGTGGTAAAGAAAATTGGCCCAGAGTTAAAAGCCTTGATCCTACCAAGTTCCGTCTGATGAGGCTGCGTTACTTTGGGAAAACCAAATAACTATGTGGACTACTCTTACCTATTCCGTGATGATAACATGCCTATTTTATAGTATTATTCTGAGAGGTGACTATTAATTAAAGGTGTTTAGCTAAAGCCTGTGTGTCAACACACACACAACAAACAATTGTTGAGAAAAAAGTTGATGAAAGAAACAAGTCTTACATAGGTAAATTTGGAGCAAAGTTTTAAATTCTCTTATGATCAGACTTTCAGCTTTACTTCTTGTTTTGTGTTGTCTACAATAGTATTCTCATTAGCTAAGAAAAATAATGTATTAGTGCAGTCAGAAGAACTTTCAGTGATGCTACACACATTTCTATGGAAAGGAGGAAGATTTTGAGCTCACACAAAAGAAATTCTTTTTTCAAAATGTAAATGGAAGAACAATGTTTTCTTACTTGTACCCCTGACTAATAAGTAACATTTTTGAAGCTTCTATCATATTTCAGGTACTTGATAAGCTGTGTATGCTTCCTCTCTCATTTCTTCCAACAGTCTGAATTGTGAATGATCACTATGCTGCAATGACGAAGACATTGAGGCTTAAAGAAGTCAAGCAATTGGAAGAGGTCACAACGCTAGCAAAGGAGGGGATCTGGGATTTGAATGCAAATAATCTAGCCATAGCACCTAGGCATTTAATGGTTTTCTACCTTGATGATTATAATGGTCAGTTTAATGTCACTTGACAAAGCCAAGCCATGCCAAGATTAAATGTTATCTTTGAGTGTCTGTGAGATGATTTCCAAATGAAATTAGACCTTGAATCAGTGGACTCAGTAATATAGGATCTTTCCCTCAGTGTAAACTGTCCTCATCAATCTACTGATGACTTAAATAGAATAAAATGGTAGAAGAATTCACTCCTTTTGTTTCCTGTCTGCTATCCTGAACTTGACATGGGTCTTCTCCTGTCCTTTGACAGTCATGTCATCAGTTCTCTAGATTCTTAGGATATCAAGTAAATCTCCAACTTGCAAAGGGAAGATTCTGAGATTACTCACCATCTGCAAGTATGTGAGTCTAGTCCTCTGTGTGTATGTGTGTGTTTTCATGTGCATGTGCATGCGTGTGTGTGTGTGTGTGTGTGTAAGATTCTGTTTCTCTTGAGAGAATCCTTAGTAATTGAATGCTTTTTGCCATAGCTAGCCTCTAGCATTACTGCTACCTAAAATTTTATATTGCTACCATTGTGTCCGTGATCTGTGAAAACGTGATTCAGCTAAAGGACTGCAAGTACCTGAGTTTCCTCATCTGTGAGGGTGAATATTTGTATTTATCAGAAACTTGTTGTAATACTTTAAAAATAAAGAAAATGAATATAAGGTCCTTAGCCATTTTTGAGTGTCTGGACTTTATAATATTTGCAATTATCAACTGTGAATCTGACTAGATTTATATACCCTTCAAAAAGGACAGATAGGGGAACACAACTGGGTAGACGTTACCATCACAGATACTTATCCCAGCATTGGGGTAAGTAGCTATCAATAGAATTTATAAGGTCTTAGTATAAATGCTTACCTTTTAAAATAGAAAAATGTGAAGTTGATACTACTTATCAATTGTTTATGTACTTCTTACAAGGAACTTCTAAACTACCAGGACATAGTAGGAGACATTTATAAGAAACCTAGTCAACTTTGAACAACAAGAGCAGAGAGATTTTCCACACTTTATTTGGTAGCCAGGACCTTTCAAATTATGAAAGGATAGTATGCTAGTTTTATTTATGTTCCCTTTAGGTATAATTACAAATTGATACCCAACTATGAAGTAGCCTATACAACTGTCAATATTCTAATGTCCAGAATAGATAATATCGCTGAGTCAAGTCCTAAATAATTGCATGTGGTTAGAAAACATTCCTACTCCTGCTGCAAATTACATCTGTATAAAGTTATTGTAGAAGTGAAATAAGTTAATTTTGAAATTTGAAGTTTTCTGACTTCTTAGAACTATATTTAGAGTCAAGCAGATGGTAACAATTTAGTGTTTATTTTCTGTGTCACTTCTAACTTTATCTGAAAACACACCTATTATTCACATCAATCACTAACTTTATTGTTAGTGAAATCCAGGTGCCACAATTTGATATTTTGATACTGATTTAAGGGTTTCGTAGATTGTTGAACTCAATTTGAGTAACAAAGAGAAAACATTTTTTTAGAATGCCCCTAGTTGGGCTATTAGAAGTAAGTCAGTAATCTTTATAGTTCCTCATGAGTCACTAGTAAAAAAAAAAGAATGACATTCTACTTATATATTTTATTACATGCTTCTTAAAAGTTGCTTTGGGCATTTTCACATGCAGTATACCATGGTGTTTTATTTTACAAGTTACCTTAACTGGACCTCAGGATGCCCAGATATGAGGTTAAATGTTTCTTCTGGAAGTGTCCATTTGAATGTTTATGAAAAAGATTAACATTTGAATTGCTGAGCGACTCAGGCAGATGTCCTTCATTCAGCGTCAGTAGGTGACATAGAAGTTGTCCAGGGTATAACTACAATAAAAGGTAGATGAAGATTGAATTTGTTCCCTGAGTGTTTGAGCTTGGAGATTAGTCTTCTTTGTTTTGTAAGCTTTGTGTTCAGACTTGGTGTTCAGACTTCAGACTCAGATGGAAACCTACACCAGTATCTGTCTAGTACTCAGGTTTGACCTTCACCACCAGCTTCCATTAAATTCTGGCATTGAGGTGGACAAGCACAGGACGTTTAGCCTTTGTAACCATGTGAACCAATATCTTTTGAGAAGTATCTTTCTAAATTTCCTCCCAGAGAGTACATATTCACATACATAATATACATATGTAAACATGTACACAACATATGTTTATATCTACATGTAATTTGTTTACATTGTAGTTATAAGTAACATGTTTGAAACATTTTCAATTTAATCTTTTTAGATGATAGAGTGAATTGTAAAGTGTTTTCATTAATTAAATTTCAGAGAAACAAGGTAGAGATTTAGGTTCTGATTACAGAGAGAGAGAAAGAGAGAGAGAGAGAGAGAGAAAGAGAGAGAGGAGAGAAAGCACTAAAATCCAAAAATATTGTGGTAATAACCCACTGAATACATACAGACTTAAATGAAAACAAAAATTGTTCTTTTGTAGGGACTAAATTAATAGTGAGACTAAGGGTGACTCTTGAAGTGAAGAGGAAAAGAATTTAACTTTCTCTAGATTTTTGCCTCTGAGTATGATGTAGAAGAATCAAATACACATCTATAGCAAAGAGCATTTCTCTTTATTAGCATGCAAACCATTAATTAGGAAGATACTTACTTCAGGATAGAAGTTAATTAACAGGGAGATCGATACCTAATGCTGATTTCACGTTTTACATCTCTCTAACATCGCCGAACTAATAAAAGCAGCTGTATTTCTTAGTAAAACTTACTGACCAGAACTTCAGAGTGATGAGTTCTGGAGGCTTTCCTCCGGAGGAAGACCTGACTGAATGGGTGAAAGTTGAATTTTTAACTGATAACAGAGTAAAACAAAGAAGCTTACATCATAGGACCAGTTATACAAGGCATATCAATAACTTACAAATTCCTTTAAAATTTTTGTTACAAATAAGTAGGTTCATTGTTTCATCAGTGTGTTTATGTTTAGATCAATTGTCAATCAAATTTATTCTGTTCATCTCGATTCTTTCCTTAGGAGATTATAGACTATATCTTCCTCTTATTAAGGTATATGGCTCATGCATTTTTGATAAACCCTTTAAGTTCTTGAAGGAGATTATTATGCTGTAGTAGAGAAGAATTTTGACCAGACCTGCAGCCTACATTAGAGGAAAGTCAGGATACATTTTGTGTGTGATGTTTATAATCTGCTAGGTAGAATTTTAACTATGGGAACTATGTTCTAAAAACAGCTAAAGCAATAGAGTATCTATTTATTGTAATCATCCAACAGCAGTGTCCAGTGTGTCTATTAAAGAATATCAATGTTAGAAGCCAAACATTAACTATCCTGAAACTGAGCATGAAATTGAAGTGCAGAATGTACTTAAAATTATTCACTTTCTTTGTTTCTACCCTTGAACCAAGGACTTGGCATTCTTCCCCCAAGGCACTGTATCTGTGTTTTCATAATGATTTTTCTTTGTTCCAAGCTAATTGCTTTAAAATGCTCTGTTACGTTTTGCATTTTTATGATTCTCTTGATAGAGATTTGACTTAATACATGAAACACAAGTTACCATATTATCTGTCACACGGTAAGTAACTAACACCTGTTTGCTATTATTATTATAATTGCAATAATATTTACCATATTCAAATTTTCATTGATTAGTTTCTAAAAATCTGTATAAAATAGGATATGTAAAAATAGGATTTGTGGAGAGGTGGACACCCAAAATTTGGCAAGGCATATTTTAATATATGATATTAAGAAAATGGTGACAACAACATGTTTTAAATTTTCAAGAACCCCACCTACTATAGAAGTAGAACATCATGACAGAGAAAGCAAACAGCCATGGACATCGTTAGCTATAAAACTCCTTGGCAAATGCATTTGGAACCACATCAAGAAAAGGCTGGAAATGATTACCTGTAAATCAAGACATAATAGTGTTTTAATGGATGTAGTAAAATATATAATGACTATCTTTGCTAACAAGCTAACATAACTGAGGGGGAAGGGCCGAGACCAAACGTCTTTAAAAAGCAGCATGAGGGCCAGCCAAACAGCTCAGCGAATTGAAGTGTCTGCTTAGGCCGACACAGTGGCCAGGATTCCATCCCTGATGTGCAGCGCTGGCCCCACCCCAGAGAGCACTAAGGTGGCGATTGAGACTGGGCATGGTGGTGTGCGCCTGTAATCCCAGCTCTCGGGAGGCTGAACACAGGTGGATCACTAAGAGCCCAATCTATGTAGTGAGATCTTGTAGACCCTGTACTAAAATTAAAAAAAAAAAAAAGCAGCACGAACTTGCTGCTTGACATATACATACATCTTAGTTGCTAGACAAAGGTATAACAATAGAACAACAATTTTCTAACAAGCAATTGTGAATAAGTACATGTGAGGAGAGAACCATTGGTTGGGAAACTCACAAAAGAATAGAAACAAACTCACACAACTTTCTATGAAGCAACACACATAGCATATTAATAGCTATGGTTGTTTGAGTTCTTTCTTCAAAAGGTCTATGTAGCTCCTTTAGTTATTAACTCAACAAGTGATTTTTAAGAATCAATTGTGTGCCAATTATGAGTACTAGAGACAGTAACTTACAAAACACAAGAAGCAATAAATAGAATCTGGATGGTACAGTGAAATAGGAGCTATGACCATTAATCAAACAACCTTGTCAGTAAATATCTCACAATCTTGGTGATAAGTTGAGAGATGCGTTGTGCTGAAAGGATAAATATTAAGAAGTTTACACCTACTGTGGTAGAAAACATATGCATTACCTGGAGTGAAAAAGTGAGGTTTGGATTAACATATGTCTGGTGTACAGGTTTTAAGGAGGCAGAAGACTGGAAGGGGGGACCGCAGAGAAGAGTGGTTAGGGGAGACCCTGCAGAGAGACCCAGGATTAGGAGTGACAATGGTATATTCTAGGTGCCAAAATTCAGTATGGCTGGTATACACAGAGTATAGAGAGATGGGGTACTAGAAAAAGCCAGAATCAGAAAAGGTAACAGTGTAACCTATTATCTAAAATAGATCGTTTTTGACAGTGAAATGGAGGTGCTACCAATGATTACACTAGAACAACAGGTGACATCGGAAACTCTGAGTCACCCTAATTATAGGCCCCTTAAGGACAGGTCTTTATGCAGCGAGTGATGGAATAGTTTGGAAGGATTTTAAACAGAGGTTCACATTTTGGCTGCTGTGCCAGGGAGAGTGGATTACAATGAGGCAGGCAGGTGTGCAGAGAGACTAAATTAGCTTGCTCATTTCCCAGCGATCGGCTGGAAGGCAGTTGCTGTTGCTGTTGCTGTTTTATTTGCTAGGTTTTTATAATTTTCTTGTTGTATATAGAGAGCTTGGCTACAACTACAGTAGGAGTTTCCTTTCCTTTCACTGATTGGAGTCAGAGAATTGCTTGTTATCCTCATGCCTATATCTAGATATAAATTTGTCAGACACAAAAATGACTGTGTTTGTAATTAACTTAGCATGACACATCTTCTGTCGCATTTTTCTTCTTCTCTCTTTTTCTTCCTTCCCTCTCTTTCTCTCTCCATGTCTATATAATGTGCACACTATGTATTTCTATATATTTTAACCAATATACAAATTATATATTACTATTAATAATATGTACATATATGTTTAACTGACTATACTAAAAAATCATTACACATCTCATTCAGCAACCCTTTGCACAGGTCTCAGCTATTCTGTTAGTATGTATAGTTTTTTAAAAGTCTTATTTAAGACCCAGTAGTGGGCTGGCCAGATAGTTCAGTGAACTAAAGAGCCTGCTTAGGCAGATGCAAGGATGGGTGTTCGATAACCGGCATGTGGTGCTGGGCCTGCCACTGGGGCATGCTGAGACAGCAACTGAGACTGGGCATGCGCATGCGTGTAGTCCCAGCACTTAGGAGGCTGAAAGCAGGAGTATCACTGTGAGTCCAATCTGTGTAGTGAGACTCTGTAGATCCTGTACTAAAAAAAAAAAAAAAAAAAGACTCAATAGTAAAACCTGTCCATTACAGAAATGAAGAGCCAAAATATTTTTTTAAGTGTGAATAGCACAAAAACACTGTATCTTTTTTGACCTAGCTAAACTCCATCTGTGGTTAGAAGTTTTGATTTTACTTTTAAAACATAGGCTACTTTATCTTATCTAATATATTTATCAGTATTTATGATACTTTTTCTAGTACATTTACCAGATTTAATAAACAGTTATAAGATATGTTAATAAATTTGAGTTTTAGGTGGACAATTTATATATATTTTTAAAAAAATATTTCTTTCTTAGAGTTCAAATTATCAGGCAGGACTTCTTCCCCTTGATCTGGCAATGTTGATTCTGAACGTTCTTATTGTTCATTTAATCAAATCTTTCTTTCTTTTTTATTTGTGGAACTGGGGGTTGAACTCAGGCCCTTGCACTTGCCACACAAGCTCTTATCCTACTGAGCTATCTTCCCAGCCCCAAGTTATCTCCCTGGCCCCTAATGCAATCTTTATAAACAATATCATGTTGAATACTTTAGTAAAAGAAAAATATCTTATATTTCAATCTTATTTCCTTGGATACATTTCCAGAAATGAGGCTAAATATTTATTTAAAATTATCTCAGAGAAACATTGTAGTTATTAATTTTATTTCCTACTAATTAGGTAGGTAGTTCCAGGGTTGCATTTGTACCAGCATTGCCTAGTACAAATTATTTCTGTTTTTCTTTGAAGTATAGATCATTAAAATAGTCTTAGTGGATTTCTTATTGGGGTTACTCCAGTCCTTCCTACAGTCTGTCTTGAAGATGTGGATTTCATTAAAGGGAATTTCAGGATATGTTGATATGCATTTTTGTAGGTTTGCTTAATTCTGTTCTTAGATTTTCAGCCGTTGGCATGGAATGTGTTAGATCAGCCTCAGTCTTTTTTACCTTTCCTTTATCATCTCAAAATTATGTCTCACTCCTCATGTTCTGCATTTTTAGGATACCTGTCCAGTACGTAGTATTTATTCAGTGTCTTCAGACTTTCGAAGATTGACTTTTCCACTTACCAGATAAGCGGCTTTAGCTGATCTACTTAGCTTTTCTGCACTCCAGTTCTTTAATCTATGATAATTACGTTACATACTGCTTTTTCATGGCAAAAAGAGAACATCTGGGAGAAAACACTTTGTGTGTCAGACACATGGTAAGTATTTAATATATTATATTTTTAAGGACACAGATGTTGGCAGAAGGACTGACATGTGAAGTACTCTCAAAAGGTATTTCATATTTCCTTTGGGCATGGAAACCTTACTTCCTTTTGGCATGGTAATAGTCATCACTTGGGGACCACATAAACAGATTCAGGTTGTATTTGATTATGGGCCTTTGTCGATTAAGCAGCAGAGCAATTAATTGGCACTGGCTAAACTTGGATTTTAGAATGTCAGGTTCAGCCTGTGACCACTCTTGTGTACAAAAGAGTGCTTGAGAGAATCATACTTAGATGAGTGTAGTCCATGGTGGGTGAGCAGAGAACGTGGTGCTGGTGACATAAACTGCCTATTGCAGTACAGCTGAGGTTTGTGGATGGTTATTCTCTTCAGGGGTTCCTATGACAGGCTATTACTGTGCCAACACTACCAAAATGAATGTTAAGTCTACATAACTATAACAAATAAATCTCCATTTTCAGTGTTTTTTAACAGTGATAAATTTTCTTAACTGCCTCCTTTTTTAAAATTTTTTTTAGCATAGTGTTATAGTGCTATAGTGTTATGGATGTCCCTCCCCCCCCAGGCCTTGTGTGGCTATGGATATTACAGGCTTTTCAGAGATGGCTGAATCTAGAGTTTGTGACTGATTCACAGTCTAATACTGGGATTAAGGGTCTGACTGCTACACCTGGGCTAGGGTGGCTAGCCTGAATGCAATAAAAGGGAGGAGCAAGGATTGCTCTCTGCTCTTCTCTCCTTGTTTGTTCCTTTGTTACTTTCTCTGCGCCATGGCTACCTCCTCTGTCAAGGCCCCCTACATTGGAGCAGTGGATTATGGACTGAAACCTCTACAAACTGTGAGCTAACTGAACCCTTCCCCTGTAACATTGGGTGGTGGATATTTTGTCTAAGCAATGAGAAAAATAACTGACAGAACTTGGTAACAGGAGTTGTTGCAGTAAGTATACCTGGCCACGTGATGCAGGGGTCTTTGGGAGTGGATTGGAGAAGAGTCTGGAATGATGCAGAGGTGCTGGATGAAGAAGTAGAAGGGGAAAACCTGCTGGAAGACCAGAAGCTGATAAAAATCCGTGTTCCATGGCTTGGCAGAAAGTTTGAACTTTTTTCATGCGCAGATACTTGGAGACTGTGGATTCAGGATGGTAGATTAATTAATCTGGCAGTAGTAATTTAAGGCAGCCTCATGTTAAACTGGTGGCATGGTGACTGTTGGGGGTCTTTATTCAGATTTATGTTGAGAATAAAGAGCAAAGAGCCCAGCAAAATGATTTAAAATACTGTGAGTTTGGCTAAAAAAGGAACTCTAGTAACACTGTGGACTACAAACATAAAGTAGAGGATATTGTGATTGCTAAGAAGAAACAGAAGAAATATATATATATATATATATATATATATATATATATATAT
>NDGN011553037.1:7038-19255 GCA_002564285.1 Tympanoctomys barrerae | reverse complement strand
TCCCTCTCTGGCTCTCCCTGGGATCACATGTCTCCCACCATTCTTGCCACGCTCTGAAGCAGTCCCGTGAGTCTTCTTCTGTGGGTGCCTTATGCGGCGTGGTCAAAGCCCACTGAACGCCGCAAGGTGGAAGGCGGAGCCGTGGGACCGTGTGGGCACCCTCCGCCACCTCACTCACCAGGCCTGGCGCCGAACAACCTCTGACACATCAGAACGACCGTGAAAGAGCAGCATTGTGGTCGACCCAGGACACCGAGGCGGCCACCACCGCGCAGCGACACCGAGGCGGCCACCACCGCGCAGCGACGAGCACGTGGAAGCGGACCTGCAGCACTGCTTCAGAGCGCGGCGAGAGGGCCGGGACGCGCGCCCCAGCGGGGGAGGATTCGGGTGGGACTCGCTGGCCTTTACCATTTCTGCAGTAATCTGGGAGTTCTCCGTGTCTCGGGCCACACCTGCTCCGTTCATAGCCGGCTTCCCGCACTGAAGGCGACATCTCTCTGTCGCCTCACCTCCCTTCCGTGCTGCCCGCCAGCTCCTCTGTGAACGTGATGCGGCCTTCGTCCCGCCTGCTCTTCCAACACTCTCCTCTCTCCAAGCCTCAGAGGCCAGGATGGTGCCTCGGGCTACCCCACGTGTGCACCGGGCTGCGGCTCACAGCGCTTCTTTAATCCGGTTCCTTATTCGGCTACTTTTAAAATGTTTCAACCTTAACGAGTTTTTTCTCCTGCTCTCCTCCTGGGCCCTGAAGCATGCCCGTGCCAGGCGCCTTCACGCGTTCTGTCCTGGCCCGCTTAGTCCTCTCCACATTGTTCTGTCTACCACCACAAAACTGAATTTCTTTCTTTTCCTCATAGATCCTCTGTCCTCTGAATATGCTATTAAATCAGCCCTGCAAGTTCTTAACTTCAGGAACTTAATGCTTTTTATTTCCAGTATTATTCTGCACACTTCCATTTATTTGTTTCCAGCTTATAGTGTAAAGCTCAGTCATTTAGTTTAAATGTGCTAATTGTAAAAGTCCACTTCTGATCATTTTGCTGATCGTTGTCCTCCCTTTCATGTGTGTGTGTGTGTGTGTGTGTGTGTGTGCGTGCACTGTCCATCCTTTATAATTTTTGTCTTCCTGCTTGGTGACTTTTTATTTTCTGCCTTTTGCAATGACAGTGTGGGGTTCCGGCTCCCTGTCTTTCTCAGAGGGCATCTGCTCTTGCTCCCAGAGGCCACAGGTAGGGGACAACAGTCTTCGTGCAGTGGGGCTGAGGTCTTTATTCACTGCTTCTTGTGTGCAGCCTCTTGGGCTGCACAGTGTGAATCTCGGGCTCTGATCTATGCAGTCCCCCCATCTGTCCCTTCATCTCTCCTAGACCCCAGCTGTCCACACTGTCCCACCCAGAGTGGCTGTCCCTGACCTGCCCCTTTCCTGGACGTTCTGCCATTCGAGGGACAGGCTCCCCTCCACACCCCTTCCTGCAGTCAGTGCCTGTCAGCCTGTGCACACCCACTCCCCTAACCCAGGAAAGCCCAGCCCCCACCCCAGCCTAACGCCAAAGCGCTCACAGTTCATACCAATCTACCTGGTATTATTTATCAGAGTTAAACATCTGTTCCATTTCTGCGCTCACAATTTTTTAAAACTCAAACTAGATTTTAAGCTTTGTGGGAGTAGCATGAATATTTTTACTCTCCACTTCAAATCTGGCAAGCCTCAAGTATAGTTTTACACACATGATTATATTATTAAATGCCACAGATATCTAGCTATACAGTTCTGAGAAGGAAAGATAAAAAGTTCAATTACAGTTAGTTATTCAATCAACAGGGCCTTCAACTACCATCCAAAGGGTGTCGAGAAATGCACTTTCACCATAAAGACAGAGCGAGTGTGTGTGACATCACTGGGCGTGAGCGCTCTGGTAGCTAATTCCCCGCACAACGCCCAGCCCTGCTCTCCCAGCTGGGTCCGGGCCCAGCTTTCAGATCCCCAGGGACAGTAGTGAGGGCACGCTTGGGCTCATCATTTGGTTTAAACGAATAAATGCAAAATGTTCATATAAATGAATTAATTGATGAACAAAGTGCCTCGCTAATAGTCAGCACTCAGTAGCTGTCACCAGTTCTAAACCGTTAAGACCTGAAAGATTTGCTCAATCAGTGAGAATTAGGCTAACCTGGCAACCAGTGACAGATACAAAGTCCACCTTAAATTTTACTAATAATTCAAAAACACTTAAAGCCACACCTGCTGGGCTGGGGAGCTAGCTCGGCGGCCTAAGCACCTGCCCAGAGAGCTGGAGGACCTGGGTTCAGTCTCCAGTACCACATGCCATGCCAGCCCCATGTTAAGCCACCAAAACTGGGCATGGTGGTACAAGCCTATAATCCCAGTGCTGGGGAGGCTGAGACAGGAGGATCACTGCGAGTCTGAGCTGCGTAGTGAAACTCTGTACCAAATAAACAAATAAAAGAATTTTTAAAACAACTAAAATAAATAAAACAAAACCACACCGCCCAATCTCACGGTCATCATAGCACGGGTCTGGAGGGGACAAGGGAATTCTTCCACTCTGCACAGCACCGCTGTGCAGGCAAGGGTGGCACTTGTACCTTGCCGTGCTTGGGTAACAGACAGAACATGGTGCCTGCCGTCTGCAGCTCTGTGGAGTCCCTGGGCGCCTGGAGAGTGTGGATGCCCCGGCCTCGCCCCGGCTCAGGGCACGCACTCTGCACACGGGCTCTCGGAGGCATCGACAAGGCCAGGTTGTAAAGACACCTAGGGAAAAGCTGCTCTTTCAGGTAAGACGACACCAAGGGCAAGATTAGGGGCCCATTCGAAGGAGGGAGAGGGCAAGGTAGGGAAGGAAGCCAGCAGGAGGGGCGGAGGCCGGCCAGCACGAGTGCCTGCAACGCGAACATTGGCAAGGGGATTCAGAGAAGGGAAGTGGAGAGGACGACCTCACCCCCACGGTTCCTGTCCTGGTGATTCCACAGGGACGAGCCACATCCTAGCGCGGTCAGAGCAGTGGTGGCCACCACAATGGAGGGGACAATCAGAACAAGACGGTTCATAAGACCAAGCCGTAGAGAAACGACTCCTACAGCTGTCCGGGTGAGCGAGCAATTTCTGAGCCCAAACTGAGTGGACCAGCGTTTAGGAGCAAAAGAAGGCAACACTTCTTTGGGGTTGCTGGCGGCACACACTCACGTGCAACCTAATTTGGCCAAAGTTTGTGTGCTGACGTGTCACTTGCTCCCCAGCTGCCACTCAAGCTGTAGCCCTTAAGTGACGACTGGATTACAGAGGGAAGAAGTGAGTCCTCCCAGTCTCCTCCCTACAGTCACAGCCAAGGCTTCCTCCTGAGGACGTCAAGCCAGACACCCTCTTAGACACTCAAAGGAAAAGCCGAAACCAAACTCGGCCCCACCAGCACGCCTGGCGTCACTCTGACGGGCGACCTTAGTTGGCTGTATGTTCTGTCCTCTTCACTTTATGTGTGTGTGTGTGTGTGTGTGTGTGTGTGTGTGAAAAAATACCCCTGCCTCTGTTTTCACCGCCATTTCTATGAAATAAGGTTTTTCTTTATTTTTTTCACCCCGCATATAAATCGGAAAGCATACGTGTTTGTGAAAGCCGTGAGTATCAAGCACAATACATTTACCAAGTATAATGTATTGGTAAAGCAGTTTAAGGTTGTCACAATTTATTGATACTCACTAGCTGCCTTTATCTTTACAGCACTTCACTGAAGCCCTAGAGACAAGTTATCCTCAACTTCTGCTGAGGTTTGGGGCCTGAAAACTCCAAGCAGCCAGCCTGGGAACAGAAACAGAGACATAGGTGGGAGAGAGCTCAGGGGCATAACCACTTTCCTGGCATGTGCAAGGGCCTGAGTTCAGTCCCTGGTACCAGAGAGCAAAAAGGAGTCTTCCAACAGAAACAGAGACACAAACACGATCTTCTAATTTTTTTTTTTTTAATGTATTTAGGACAGGGCCTACAGGGTCTCGCTACATAGATCCGACTCATAGTGGTCCTCCTGTTTTCAGCCTCCCAAGCACTGGGATTCCAGTGCGCAGCACCATGCCCCGTCTCAATGGCCCTCGCAGAGCACCCCGAGGGCGGGGCCGGCACGGCAAGCCAGGGATGGAACCCTGGTCCCTGCACCTGCCTAAGCAGGCCCTTTAGTCTGCTGAGCTATCTGGCCAGCCCTGGGTTTCTGCTTTTTATTGATCCTGAGATTCCGTGAGCCCAGAAAGGAGTAAAACACTAGAGATTGTCAGCACACAGCCGTCCATCCCCGTACCAGGAAGAGTGTGTGTTGGGCAGTGAGGGCTTTAAGCCTTCTCCTGTGTGCATCGGCGCAGTGTCTCTGCTGAACACGTAATTTCTCCCTTACGAAAAATGCCCCAAATGTGTAGTTTTAAACAAGTTTGACTCTTCTGTGTTTTGTCTTATTTTGTTTCTGTTTTCAATTTTTTAACCAGTTTTTTAATACAATTTTGAGAAACAAATAGCAATGAGACAGTTTCAAAATCGATTAGGACAGTTTCAATTATTAATACACTGCATGTAGTTATCTTCTTAGTAGTTATTCACAGCACAAGGTGCAGACATGATATCCTGTCCCACAAACACTATTAGCACAAATCTTTCTTCTCACTGAATTAAGAGAAAGCAGCTGTATTTACAAAAAGACTACAAAACTCAAACCACACTTCACACCCACGGGAACTGCTAGGACCAAATGGCTGGTAACAACACACAAAGGAAAGAATGGAAAGAAATGAACTCTCCAGTGGATCTGGCGGGAACGAGACAGACAGTGCCGCTGCTGCAGGAAGTGAGCAGTTTCCCGACCCGCTGAGGTTGGCTAAGACAAGGCCAGCTTGCCCACATGTGCACTTGGACACACACAGCAGCGCGATCTCTAGAGGGGAAAGCGGGGCAGGGCCAGCCAGCAAGGCCGGAGACGGGAACCCACGGCGGGGTCTCCCCAGGGAAGTAGCCCAAAGGCCCGCAGGCCGCCAGGTGGGTGAACAAAGTGCGTCTGTTTCATGTATTCTACGGTAAATGCTGTTCAGTTATCACAAAGGAACGAGGCAGTGACACGTGCTATGACGCAGAGGAGCACGGGAAACTGCTAAGGGAGCGAGGCTGCCCTCCATGGACCACGTATCACACGATTCCGCACAGGTGATATTCCCAGGACCGGAAGACCCAGACCCTGAACACCGCAGCCGCCCAGGCATGGAGAGGGCGGGGCTGAGGACCGCCTGCCAGGGTGTACGGCTGCTTTGGGGAGTGACAGAAGTGCTAAAAATCAGCCTCGGTTGCTGCCTGCATAACTCCACAAGCCGACGCACATCACTGAGCTGCCCGTCTTAAACGGGTGACTATTATGGCTACGTCATTCTTCCTCAATAAATCTGTTGAAAAAGAAAGCATGAGTAGGGGCCTAGAAGCCTTTTGCACTTATAGGATTTTTAGGTTCTTGTTGTACCTTAAAGAAAGCAAGATTGGAAACCCGAGGTGACCCACTGTGTAGGTGACACAACAAGGAAAACACCAAGCACCAGTTCTGTACAAAGATCGCCTCACAAATGCACATGCATATGTTTTAAGTAGAAATGAGACATTTAAAATAGGATATTATTTAACTATTACTTTTTAAGATAAGTGCATTTTCTCCTAGATCCTTTTTCCTATAAAGTGCTCATTGTATTTGCCAATTTTTTTCCCGATGATCTATTTCTTTTTTTGTATGTTGAGTTGCATGATTCTTTGGCATTAAGAAAATTGACCTTGGATGATATGTGATTTAAATAATGTATTACTCATTCGCAGTTCAGCATGAAACTTTTCATTGCATAATTTTCACAAATATATTTCAAATATATCAATGCGTTAAGGCTGATTTTTGTTGAGATAACAGGGGAAACTTAAGTTCTTGTTGTACCTTAAAGAAAGCAAGATTGGAAACACGAGGCAATCAAGTGGTAGGTTAAACAAAAAGGAAAATGTCAGGCACAAAGATTGTCTAACAAATACACACACATATGTTTTATGTAGAAGTAAGACATTTAAAATAGGATATTATTTAACTAATACTGTTTAAGATAAGTGCAGTTTTTGAGCTATGTTTTTAGAAATTGCTCCACAGCCACCAAATCTAGCTTGCGTCCCCTCCAAATACAAGCGCAGTCTGAGTTTGTATCTGTGATTTCATTTAGCAACAACAAAATCTAAGGACTAGGGACTGCTTTTCAGACATAGCTAAGTACATGGCCTGAAAGCAAAATAAAAACCTGAAGTCTCAGAGTTTAGCTGCGCTGGCCGTGAGGCCCCTGGCTGTGAGAGAAGGGGACAGTTACTGAGGGGGCCAGCAGGTGCTACCGCGAGCAGAGGCCGTGATTCGGCAATGAGGAGTTATCCTGGGAGTGGAACCTGCCACTGACCTGGTTTGGGTTTTTGTTGTTTTACTTTAAATGGACCAATAATAAAAGTATGTTGTCTCAGCGCATGCGCCGTGCACCGCATGGGTGACGAAGTGGGACCACCGAGCGCGTACCGAGTCCTGCACCTTGCGCGCTAGGAACACAGCTGCAGTGAAGGGGCGTGGGGCTGGCTTCCGGTGCTGCAGCTGCAGACCCAGTGGAGGACCCGCCGGCCACGTGGCGGCCTTTTCTTCTGGTTCGGGGCTGCTCCACCTTGACAAAGCTGCGCTCCAGCCCTGTCCTCCCAGCGGGTCTCCCTTTTCTCCGCCTCCCCAGCGCGTGTTACCTTCCCGACTTTCGAGGACAGCCAGTCCGACAGACGGGGCTGCACATTTCACTGCGGTTTAAATTTGCATTGATAACTAGAGAAACAGGGCACATTTTCATGTGTGTATCAGCCACTGATATGTTTTCTTTTGCGAAATGCCTACACAGAACTTGGTAGGTATAAGTTATTCACATTTGTTTGTATCAAGCCATGCACAAGGTTTTCATCCCGGGGCTGTAAATGGCACTGAATATAGCTTTTAAAATTTTTACAACAGGCACTATTTTGATGCATATAAATTATAAATATATTCATGGCTTATGATAGCTACTGTTGTTAATAACACCAATCCCTTGCATCAATGCCTTAAATATATAAAAGACCTTTCTTCAAATATATAAAATTAATTAACTCCCAAATTCTGATTGTCTAAATACGATTTCAAGAGAAGCATTCCCTGTGAAAACTGCCTAGGAACATTTAGCAAATGGTAAAATAGCTAGAAACGCCATCACTTCCAGGCCTGACAATAGGAAGTATAATAAAAATGCAATTCTGAAACACCTGCTACTTTCCCAAGCATCTCAGGGACATTTTAAAAAATTAACATCTCTTAAATAATTAAAACAGGGAAAAGAAGGCACCAAGGATTAATGTATTTCTCCGGCTGGGTTTGTGTATCAGGCATGTATTTGCATGTCTGCGACAAGGGTGAAACCCTAGCTACCTGAGCTGGTGAATGCAGAGGCCTGTGGCCAGCACGTTGTAAATGACTTCTAAGTCCTGGGACAATTGTGGGGCGAGGTGCAAGGATGACAGGAAGGGCCCATACGGGAAGGGGAAGAAAGTGGAGGATAGTGTAATCATTTGTCCCCCTTTACTGAAGGTCAAGCCAGGGGTGCTGCACCCTGAGCTGCCTGCTGCATCCCAAGCCCTTTTCTTTCTTTCTTTCTTTTTTTAATTTTGAGAGAGGGTGTCACTGAGTGGCTGAGGCAGAGACAGACCTTGGAATCCTCTCTCCTCCTGTTTCAGCCTCCTTGGGTGCATTTTTAAAAGACCTGGCAGGATTTCAGGGAGCCGCCCAAGGGTCGTACAGCGCCTGGGGCTGAGAAGTGGGCAGCAGTACCCTCCCGTGCTCGCCAGGGGAGGAGGCCAGCAGGAAATGGAACTTAGGAAGGGTGACCAAATACCTCGGCTGCACGGGCACCTAGGGGAGGGGTGGGGAGGGGACAGTGCCCTGGCTCCACTGCCCTCTGCCCTCCAACCATACAGGACCTCCCCGAAGTCAAGCCCTGCAGGGGCCAAAGGGGCCGTGGCCATGCCTGTGTCCCTTTTGGGGCCCCCGAGCCACAAAGAGAGACCCTGCTGGGCAAAAGGAGAAGCCATGCTCCCCACAACCAGATAAGGGGGGCTTCCTTCAGGGCCTAAAAGTTATTAAAACTGACATCTCTGTACTCCTGTACAGTGAAATAGTGGTCAACTCCTACAAAGGCGGATACACCAGGATGCACGGTGCAACCTCTGCTGGCCTGGAAGAACAGCGCTCTCTTTCTGATGGAAAGAACGACACTGGAAGTCTTTATTTAGTGGTAACAAAGTTACCAACATGGCCTGGGGCAGTTTTTATACATTAGCTGATTTATCCTCAGCAACCGTCCTGTTCAGCGATACCTTGCTCCATTTTGTTACTATAGCAAAATACCTGAGGATGAGTATTACCTTTGTAATGAGAAGAAATGTATTTCCTGTGGAGACTAGAAGTTCAAGATCGGGCAGCCACATCTGTGGGGAACTCATGCTGCCGTCACGGGATGCGACAAGCTGAAGTGTGTGTGTGTGTGTGTGTGTGTGAAGGGAAAGCCCTAGGGACACTTCTCCAACCTGCTCAGGCTCAGGCTTGTGCCACCTGGGCCCGTGCAGCGAGGGGGTCTCCTTCTTGCTGACCGGGTCTCCTCACAAAGACCCCCACCCGACACTGCCACAGTGACATTCAGATTTCACGGACATTTGCGGGGACAGCTCCTACTGGAACCCCAGCAGTGGCACCAGTACATCCGCTTCCTGTAGGAGGAGATGGACCGAAACAGGACGCGGCACCGCAGGGCCTGTTGTGACAAAGCCAGAACTCGGATGTCACAAGGTTGTCTTAGAGTGTCTGTCCCAGCCTGCTCCGAACACCAATCTCAGTTCTCATTTTTTGCATGAGACCTGGGCCCCGGCCGTGGGCCTGACCTTGTGCCTTTTAGCGCCAAGCTCTGCCTCTGGCTGCAGCACAGGGTCAAGTGTGTTGTCAAGGTGCTCTAGAGGAGCAGAACGGACAGAGCGCGTGGTACACTTATATAAGAAGCCCTCTTGGGTGGCTTCCGGCCTGGAGGCAGAGTGCGCTTGGCTTCTCCGCCCTGGAGACCTAGGGAGACAGCAGCTGCTCCGCCCAGCAAGATGGTAGCTGCAGGGACTGAGGACGCAGCACCAGTCGGAGGTGAGAGGCCTGGGGCTCCCTGGGGAGCCTGCGCTGGTGGCTGAAGAACCTGGAAACCAATGTCCAAGGCAACAACAGCGAAAGGTGCACCCCGGGCCGGCGGAGCCCCTCCAAAGGGGCAGCCTTTCCGCTTTCCTTTCTTTACTCCACCCAGGCTACGAGCCTATCAGCTGGTGCCAGCACGACCGCGGTGGGATCTGCTTCCCTTCCACTTGCTGGCCCACATGTCAATCATCCACAGACACACCCATCACTATGCCCGCTGGTCTTAGCGGCGTGGTCTTCCAGTCAAGTTAACACAACACAATCAAGGTCACAGACGGTGACCTCCGCCCCACCCGCGCGTGCACCCCAGGGTCTCCAGCCTCAGCAAGTGTGGCCCCATCCCTCTCTCTGCGATGGCCTTGCTCTGAGTTCTGGGGGCCAACCACCTGCTTCTGGCCTGCCGCGGGCCATCGGAGACCCCACCAACCATGTGGCTCTAGGCCAGATCTTACTCCTTGCTGCCACTGAGCAAAACATTTCATGTTTTGATATTTTCAGAGAAGTAATTTCCACGCTGCGGACCTCAGTTCCTATTCGCGGAGCAGGCAACACAGGGCGGTGCGGAAGATTCCTGCTCTGCCCGCAGAAGGCTCTGCACAGTTCCGGACGCCTGATCTGCCCCACGCTGGGGGCCACACATAGCGCCTTCCCGCGCCCCCTGCCGCCCCAGCGAGCCGTCACCACGCAGCCTGGCGCTGCCTTCATCTTAACTGATGACGCTAATTATGCACTGTCCGCAGTAGCTCCCCGCATCCAGCCACGTGCTGCCCCTTTGCATTCAGCAGGTCCTCGATATGGAAAAGGAAACACAAATCCCACCTTCAGTAAACATCTCTGCTTAGGGAACTTGCAGGTTAGCTCAGTAGTCAAAAAATAAATAAATAAAGGGGGGGGGTGTCCGGCAAAATAGCTCAGGGGATTAAAGCGCCTGCAAGCAGGCTCAGAAGCCAGGGATTTGATCTCCCAGCCAGCAGTGCGGCCCCGTCCCCAGGGCATGCTGAGACAGCAACTGAGACTGCGCCTGGTGGCGTGCACCTGTAATCCCAGCTCTTGGGAAGCCGTAAACAGGCGGATCACTATGAGTCCGATCTAGTAGTGAGACCCTGTAGACCCTTCCCTAAAAATAAAAGAAATAAAAAAACTTTGCTTAAAGCCAAAGGGAAAGCCTCTCCAAAGCAGCACGCGGAGAGCTCCGGTGAAGGGGATCACCGGATTTAATTCCTCCACAGTGAGCCCAGCGTGTACTCACTGACAGCCTTTACAGGAAGTAATTGATTCTTTGAAACCCCAGACTGACGAGACGCACAATGCCTTGCGTCCTTTTGCGTGATATGAAGGATCTGGGGGTGGGCGGGTGGAACTGCTTCATAGCTGGGCTGACATACGGGATGGAGGGACGCTGAGAGCAGCTTCCCAGCCTTGGGTCAGGTCCACACCCTCCCCTGGAGGGAGGAAGTGTTGAAAATATTCCTGGCGTTTCTGCCTTTGCCTTGATACACTGGAACGTTTCCCGTCACATTGCTACGGCAGAACCAATGACCTGGATGGTCGTCCCACAGCCAGGGTGCACGAGCCTTGCTTGGGTGGGCGACTGGGACAGCCGGCTTTCTCAGAGACCTAGGGCATGTACGATTAATCCACTCATCCTAACTTACTTGAGGCTCTTTCAACTGATTGCAAAGAAAAATACTATGTCAGTTTTTGAGAAAGAAAGAGAAGAGGAAATTTTCAAAATAATAAAGACCGCATCTCAAGTTTGCTAACTGTGACCTCTAAATTGTCCTTAGAAGACCTACGACAAGGACGCGCAGGCCAGAATGGCTCAATCCATCAGTATGTAAATGGTGCTGGGGAAACCACATCGCCATGGTTTTGAAACCTAGAGAAAACCATGGAGTTGACTAAGGACTCAAGTCATATTTCTGTACAGTTAATTTGCTTCTCTAACTTGTTCTTCATTTAAGCTAAGGATAACAACGTTAACCACATTCATATTGCCAAAAAAATCTCAATGCCTGGTATTGTATTTAATGAGGCCTTAGAATTACACAGATAGGATCTGAATTATTCAGTCAAATCAAATATTATTAGCATCTTCATAGCCATATTTTTGTAAGAATAAGGATTCCAGTTACGAGGTTACCCACTGAGAAGCATAATCGTCCCAGATATATCTATTTTGCATGTGATTTACTTTAATGGATATCTTAATACTGCATGGACATTCTGTGCAGTATCAAAGGAAAGAAAACCTCTTCCCAAGGGACTTAGCATTCAAATCATGTCCCCAGACCTTCTCTGGTACGAGAATCATGGCTCTGCTCCAAAGCCACATGCCAGAAACTGATCAGGGGCTGGACAGAGGGAGCATTTTTCAAGCAGTAGAAACAGCTCCTCTCTGACAGAATTTTAGATTTTGTGTTGAGCTTAGCACTTTAAATATTGACTATTGCAACTTGAACCAGAAATACAGAGAGAAAGAGAGAGGAGAGAGGAGGAGAGAGGAGACAGGGGAGAGAGGAGAGGGGAGAGGGGAGAGGAGAGAAAGGAGAGAGAGGAAAGAGAGGAGAGAGGAGAGAGAGGAGAGATGGGGAGAGAGGAGAAAGGAGAGAAAGAGAGAGAGAGAAAGGAGAGGAAAGGAGAGAAAGGAGAGAGGAGGGAGAGGGGAGAGGGAAAAAGGAGAGGGGAGAGGAGAAAGGGCAGAGAAGAGAGAGGAGAGAGGTGAGATGAGAGAGAGGAGGGGGAGAGGCAGGAGGGAGAGGAGAGAGAGGAGAAAGAGGACAGAGAGGAGAAAGAGGAAAGAGGGGAGAGGGGAGAGAGGAGGAGAGAGAGGGAGAAAGAGAGGGGAGAGAGAGAAGAGAAGAGAAGAGAGAGAGAAGAGAAAAGGAGAGAGAGAGAGGGAAAGAAAGAAAGAAAGAAAGAAAGAAAGA
>NDGN011553036.1:1812-13195 GCA_002564285.1 Tympanoctomys barrerae | reverse complement strand
TGCTTTGCTAAGCTTGTTCTAAGTAGGTGCTTTAGACCACTGATCCATCTCACCAGCCCGAGACCCCTCTTTGAGGATCGAAGGTCCAGGCTCAGGATAGGGAACAATGGGACCTAGGCTCCAGCACACACAACTCTCCTCTGCCACTCCAGGTACTCACAGGTATAGGCCAGGCAGGACAGTGCACAGTGGACCTCATGGAAGACTCAGGGAAGAAGTGGCTGGTGCAGGAGGAGGATGGTGCTGTGCACCCCGAGTCCCAGCTGGTCCGTCCATCCAAGGAGAGTGAACCTCGGCCACCACCCACAACCTGGGCAGCCAGAGATGAGTGGCACACTGATCCCTCTCCTTGACCCAGCCTCTGTTCCAAGGACCTGAGCTGTGGGGCCCTCAGATTTTCACCTGTGTGGGCTCCTGCAGCCCTGGGTGGCTTTCAAGGTTGGACAGCAAAGGCACCCCATCCTTGCGGGAAACAGTCTGAAGGCAAAGCAGCCAGTGGCTGTAGTCTTCATAGCTGGCACATACTACACGAATGGTGTTGATGAGGCGGCCTGGCACACATGTGAGATGTGAGACAGGGGCCTGGCAGAATGGGATGTAACCCACAGGGCCCTAGTAAAGTGCTAGGGTATCCACTAGGCTCATGCCCTCTTCCCATGGCCTAGCAGGTAAGGGGGCAGAGCCCTGAGCACCTTCAATTAGGAAGGAACGAATCTGCTTCCCTTCCTCTTCCAGGTTGATGTGGATGGCACTGAGTGGTAGCTCCCCCTGTGAGTGCAAAAGTGAGGACAACCCCATCATGGGCAATACCAGCTCCAGCCTGGTTCTGTCCCTCTGTCTGGCTCTCTGGAGCTGTACTGGGCTCCCCTGGAGCCTAGGGGAGGCCAGTCAGTTCCCTGTCTCTCCTGGGGACAGCCTTATCTGGTCTCTGGGTGGCCTGCACAAGATCATGCCAGATGCAGGACACTTGCAGAGATTGGCCTCTGGCAGGGAAACCCCTGTATGTGCTTTTTAGTGGCTGTAACTGCACATCAGGGACACCCTTGGCTCAGTGAGCACAGATGATCGTGAATGTGCATGCACATGCCCCTCAGGCACAGAAGAGCTGCTCACAGGCACAGGGCACAAGCAACCAGGAGGGACCCCCAGAGCAGCTGCAACCGCACCACCCATCCAGTGTGATGATCTCCTTGGTGGCTGAGGACCCTCGAGAATGTGACGCTTGCTAGCGGCAAGGACTGCTCCTTCATTTCAAAGCTGAGACCAGACTGACCAGAGCAGTGGGGATGGATGGGTGGGGCCGTTACTCTGTCACAACAGGCCCGAAATACAGGTTCCTCCTGAGCTGCTGCCCCACCCCCACACAGACTACCTCCCCGGGGCAACCTGAGATGGGGGCGGGCCCACCTGAGCGCTGAGCCCATCTGGCTCCTCAGAGAAGATGGCCAGGGATGCCGAGTACAGAACCAGGAGCCGGTCCCACTGCTCCTGTGAGGGTCAGGGGACAGAGTGGGCTGGGGCACCCAGGCCTGGCCCTAACCCCCACTTTCTCACACCCACCTGGGAGGGCAGGTGCTGCAGCTTGACCCTTGAGGCACAGATGGCACCACCTAGGGTCTCTCGCCCTGATGTCCTTGGCAGCCGGCTCAGACGGTGCTGCAGAGTCCAGGGGAGCTCATCTCCAGGGGAGCCCTGGGGAACAGGAGGTAAGGGAAGGCAGGGAGGGCCAGGGTGGTGGAGGGGCCTGCAGGTTCTTGGCACCAACCTGTAGGAGTGTTATGTGGCAGTGCTGCAGTCCCCTCACTAGGGCCATCTGCTTCTCCAGGTGGTAGAGCCAGCTGCTGAGCTCAGCTTCAGTGGGGCAGAGAACCAGGAGGGGTGCAGGCAGTGGGCCTGGGACAGAGGAGAGAGCAGACGAGGGTGGGGGGTGAGTCCAAGGAAACCAACGGGGATGCCACACTCAGACCTGGGTCCTGGTTAGGGAAGCACCTGCCACACACCTGTGATCTGGAAGGCATGCTCTCTGTACCCCTCAAGTGGGCAGATGCTCAGGTCTGACAGTGGTAACAGCCCCTGCCAAAGCACAGGATAAGAAAGGCTGTGGAGGGAGTCCCAGGGACACGACTACCCCTCCCTTTGTTGATTACTCCACCACCAAACACACACACCTGGAATGTGAGTCCTTCGGGGCCATGGGCCTGGAAGTACAGGTGGGAGGGGAACAGCTCCAGGAAACAGTCACTGACATCCTGTAGAGAGAGGGGCTGCCAGTCTGGGAGTCTGGGGAGCAGCCTATACTGGCAGGATGCCAATCCCCTCAGGTTGTCTGGCCTGGCTCCTCGGTCCCCACCTGGCTGTGCTGGAACTGCAGCTGGACCTTGGCATAGTGCACAACCTTGCCCAGGTTCTTCACAGGCACTCGCCGTCGCCCTTTCTTGAAGACACTCAGGAATGGCTGCTCCGGGCCTTCTGGCCGGCCTTCAAGGCCTGGGACATCCTAGAGGAGTAGGGCTCAGGGGAGGGACCAACAGGGCCAGCAGCCTCAGCCAACAAACACACAACCAGCACCCAGGCCTGGTCTCTCCATGCAGGGCCACATGATACACACATCAAGAGCACACAAGAGGGTACCAGGGAGATAGCTCAGTAGAATAAGTGCTTCCCTGGAAAGCACAGGGTCCTGAGTTCAATCCCCGGTACCAAAAAAAAAGAGCACACAGACACATAGACCCTAGCATACCCACAGCCTCTTTCACGAAGACAGCGTGGGCACACGCAGCTCCCCCATGTCAGAGCCGCCTGCTCTAGCAGCAGACAGTGAGACTCAGTGGAGACCACCCTTAGCTTCATCTTTCCTGTGCTGTGTGGTCTTCTTTCAGCTCCTAACCTCCTCAGATCTAGAGAAGCCTGGGGAGCCTGCGTGGAATAATGCTCAGTATGTGGTTCTACAGCAGACAAAACAAACAAAAGTTAGAAAAACAAAGGCCCTGATTCCTAACCTTTGCCAATTTCTTTGGTGTACGTATCCCCATCACTGTGAGCTACCAACAGGATGTGTGTGAACTTGGGTATAGAAAAGCCAGGTTAGCCAGCTCTCCAGAACCTGTGCCAGCCACTACACTGTGACACTCCGAGACCCCGTGTGGTATAGCCACTTGTTCTAGTCCACCCCTACATGTGCCTTCACCCTACTCACAGCAAAAGCGAAGGTCCTGCCATGCCTTGGTGGTTCTCGAGGACATCTTTCATCCTCTTGTCCCCCTCTCACCTCTGAATCAGGGACAAGCATGTCTCAGGACCTTTGCTCTTGCTGTTCCTTCTGCTAGGACCCCGTGACCTTCACTCTACTCCACTCCTCAGGAACTTGCCCAGATCTCTTAAGCACAGTCTCCTTTGCTATCTCTCTCACTTGTCTTGTCTGTCTCTTCTGAGAGAATGGGAACAAGGTTTCTGTATTTTGTCTCCTGCTGTGTCCCCACAGGCTAGGACAGGGTCTAGGATGTGCTGGGAATGGTGGGTAATGTATGTCTGCTGAGAAGAGGGAGATAGTCACCACCCACACACTTTATCCTGTGCTGGTGCAGAATCCTCTGTAAATGGGAGGTTGGGGATCAGACTAAGAGTCAGTGGATGGATGCTGATGGGATGGACAAGGGTAAGTTGGGTAGGGTCACGTTGCCTTTGGTGGATGCAATGTGACCTACATGGGCTGCTGTGTTCTGGCCAACTTGAGCTGCCTCTTGGGCAAACCCAGGAATGTGAAGACACACAGCTCCTCGGCCTCCCAGCCTCTGGGTGGGGCCTCCTGCATGTACACCCAGTGTGGGAACTGACTCTGGGATGGCAGCTGTGAAAAATAGGCCATGAATCAGGAAGGGTTATGCAGTCAGTCCTGGAGCCCAGGCTCAGCCCTGAGACCCTGGTTTGGAGCTGTGGCAAGGCCAGTCCTTACACAATCCACTACAGAACTCAGGTGCAGGGCCCAGAACAGCTCTACACCTGGCCAGAGTACTTTTCCTGAGTGCCAACCCAGGCTGGGTCTTGTCCCCTCTCCAGCTACTGTGTCTGATTTCTGAGCAAAAGAGGACCACTAGGGCCACCATGCCTCCCTGGGACTCCCCGAGGGTCCTATTGCATGAATTGGGCCTTGGGTAGGATCTGGGATGTGGCTGTGTGGAGGGAGCCAACTGGGTCAGGCCGGCCACCCTCTTCCACCCACTTCTCTGAGGCAGCATGATTTATAAGGTTGGCACTTGCCTGTGGGGTGCCCTGGTACCTCAGTGATAGTACAAGGATCCCATCCTGGTGGGAGCAGTGGGCTCTAGAAGCCCATGCCAGCTGGCCTTAGGACTGCAGGGTGAGAACTCTACCTGAGCCCTTAGCCCAGAGTCACCTGTTCTTCCCCAGCTGTTCCTGGTGCCTGGGACCCAACAGAGCCCAACCACCCTCGCATGTATGGGTCCTCAGGAGAGGGTTACAGTGGTCAAGGGGTTTGTCAGACCTCCTAGCGCAATGCCAGCATGTTGGGGAAAGGGATGGGTCTCTCCCTTAGCTTGCCCTCAGTCTTAGGGTGGGGCTTGGAGGTGGATAGGGTGTGGAACTTCTCCCTTGCCATGTGAGACATGGTGGTGGGCACTGTAGAGTTGGTGTGGTCTGATGCTGACAGCAGCTGCTCACAGGGTGCCCCAGGGAGAAACCAAAGCCTAGAACAGGTGACAAGCAGCCTGGCTTACTGCTCACAGAAGCGCCTCATTCTCTCACATGATAAGACTACGACCCAGATATGCCTGGAGCCGGCCAGGTTCCGGCAGGGGCAGGTAGGCGGCCGGCGAGTGAGCCCAGGAGACTGGAAGGCCCCGCCCGGCTGCCTGTCGAGCTACTTGTAACTGACTCAGTGCCTCTCAGTTTCGTTCTCGCCCAGACTTTCGGTGGGTAAGGTTCTGGGGTGAGGCAGTGTCCACTTCCTCACTTTGGATCTGAGTTCTCCCGGTGGCCCAAGAAGGTATGATGCACACACTGCCACACAGTCAACATGAGAGCCAGAGCCACTCAGACCCTAACACACACACAGACAACAGTTCCAGAGGGACACGCCCCTCTGCTCACCGTCCCAGGGATGTAGCAGAAGATCCTGTCAGCCGCTGTGTCTCCCTCTGGGCCAGCCTCCACACCAAACAAGCCAGCCAGCTTCCTCGTGTTGTCTTCTCTGGAGACAAGGGAAAGGGGCTCATGGCACAGCCCTGGAGGCAGGCTAAGGAGACTTCTGATGGCTGAGGCCTCGCCTCTCACCTGTTTGCCTTCAGTGAGGGCTTTCTGGAGAAGGAGGCCCGCAGCCTCCTGGGGGCCTGAGGGACACACTGGCTGTTTCCCATGGGTGGCTGTGGCTGGCCTGGGCTGAGCTGGTTGACTATTCTGGATCTCACGGGAGGCTCTTGTGGGCCTCCCCCAGTAGGCGGGGCTGTGGATGTCCTGCCCCTAATGAAGGGGTGGGTGGGGAGGAACCTTCCTGGGAGGGATTGGCCTAACTGGAGCCCAGCCTTCTATGGATGGCCCCTTTCCACACAGGTGCTGGCAGGCCTTGAGGCAAGAGGGAGAGGGTGCTTCCTTTCAGGACCACAGCCCACACCTCAGCCTCAGGTCTGGATGGCGGCGGCGCCCTGGGCCCAGTCTGTGATTTGTTGCCTACCTATGTTCAGGTCAGGGGTACCTGAGCATTGGAGCTTAGTGAATCCAGGAACCCCTCCCCCCTTATCTATTCCCTAACCTGAGCACACATCCTGTTTCCATAATTCCAGTTGTTCCCTGAGTCACCAGTGCGAGAGGGTGTGTGTCCTCAACTCTGAGGTCCCAGGACATGAGGAAGAAGCTACAACCTTCTGCCAGCTCCTTTTGCCTGGGGTTAGTCCTTGCCCAACGATAAAGTCAGGGTCCCTAACTATAGAAAGGTGCCTCCCAGATGCCGAAGACAGTGCTGGTGAGGGAGGCAGCTGGTGAGGCAGTCTCCCACTTGCACCCCCACCTCCAGAGGCTGATAGGAGCCTCTGAGGACCAGGATGGTAGCCAACCTTCGCTGGTCACAGGCGCACCACAGCCCTTGCCTCACCTGGGTGCCAAGTGTACCCTTCTAACCCTAATTCAGCATCTCGGCCCACAGGCCTTCACTCTGGGCTGAAAGGACCCTAGGCTATGCTGCAGTCTCACAAGGCAGAGGGGATAAGAGGGGCCAGAGATGGACACTCAGCCTCCAACCCAAGGAGCCCAAGAAACATGTTTATTGTTCAAGTTGGCTCATATTGCTGTGTAGGGTCTGAGTGCATATGTGTGCTCAGACCCAAACAAGACCCAGAAAAGACACCAACTGCATACAGGACACAGGGAGGAAGGAAGCCTGCTTTGTGCCCTTCCTAGGAACGGTGCTTGGCTGGGCCAGGGAAGGGTGCTGTGCAAAGCATGGCTAGGGATCTGCACCTGGTTTAGAAAGCCTTCAGTCCCCTCCTGCTGCTAATTCTGGCTGCTGAACCCTCTGCAGGGAGTGTCTACCCTCATCATTCCTACTGCCTCAGGCAGGAGTCTGGAGGGTTACCTGGTCCTCACAGACAGAAGAGCCACATTTGGAGAGTAAACATATAAACTGGTAGCTGCAGTTCTGCTTGTCCATCAATAAATAGTGAATCAATAAATAAACAGCACACACATAAAGGAACACCAAGGAAAACGAACGCAGACATGGACAGATGTTGTAGGCTATCCCTGGTGGGAGCTGTGGATCCTGCCCCCAACATAGTCAGGAACAGGGAGGTGCAGGGGCCACCCTGTGGGGCTTAAGGCATGTAGGGCCTCTGTGTGGTCCATACTGCAGGTCAGAGGCTGGTAGAGGACACAGACAGTGTAGGTGAGGATGGTGGTGGGAAGTTGAGCAGCTCCAGAACTGCCACACCCACACTGCTGCGCCGTGTGAACATGCAAGAGGCAGCCACCCATTTGTTGGTCCTTGGGTTGTATTTCTCAATGGAGTTGAGGCTGGAGCTGCCGTCGTTGCCCCCTACAGCATAGAGCCATCCATCCATGGCCACCAAGTCATGTGTGCTCCTGGGGGTGGGAAGACCACAGTGAGATCAGGGGCTGGACCAGCAGGAAGAGAGGGAGAGCAGCCCCCACCCCCACCCCGAGCCCATCCCTCGCAGCACATGCCCAGCACTGCCCTCTGTGGTGGCTGGAAGTGTCCACTGGCCACCCCTGGCTGCGAACCTGCGGATATTCATGGGTGCCACGCTTTCCCATGCGCCAGCCTTGGGACTGTATCTCTCTACTGAGTTGAGACAGCTGGTGCCATCATTCCCTCCTGCCACATACAGGGACCCTTCCAGCACTGCCACACCAGCAGAGCTTCGCCTGCTCAGCATGGAGGCCACGGGACTCCACGAGTTCACCTGCAGGGGTGAGAGTGCAGGTTGGAGGGTGACCCAACAAGGCTATCCCTCCCACTAAGAGGACCTAGTTAGGGTGGAACGACCCCAGGGAGCACAGGGGAAGGGTGGTCATCATTGGGGTGCATTATGCACCTGGGGCTCATACTTCTCCACTGTGGCCAGGTGTGCGGAGCTGTCATAGCCACCCACGGCATACAGGTTCCCATCTGCAGGAAAACAACATACCCTGGCGCTCCTGCTGCGTGTGGGGTGGGGGCAGGCAGAAGCGCAGGTGCATAGAGAGCAGGCGCCATTACCCACCGAGTGTGGCCACACGCACATAGCGCCTCCTGGTGCTCATGGCGGCAATGGATGTCCATGTTCCCATCAGGGGGTCATAGCGTTCAGCACTGTGGGCACCAGAGAGCTGCCCACCATCAGCCAGGATAGAGAAAGTACCCTCCCCAAGAGCCCGTCCTCCTAGGGGGTGCTGAAACCCCCTGCTGCACATCCTAGAACTCTGACGTTGGAGCCCTTCCACAGCAAACAACAAGACTTCCTGGGTTACCACGGGGTAACCGTGGGGGTGCCTGCACCATCCTGGGCATCCCCCTCCCCAGCCCCTGAACTAGAAGTCCGGGGCACAGAGGAAAATGGGAAGATAAGAGCCTAGGCTCTGGTGCTGCTATGGTCTGAAGTGAAGAAGCCTTGGGGACCCCATGGCCTGGTACAGGCGAGACTTATCCTAGGCAGACATCACAGCCTTACCTCCTGCTCCTAAGCCAACCCTGTGAGGCCACTGGGGTCTCAACCTGTTATTACCTGTTGAGGCAGGAGGCCCCGTCATAGCCACCAGCTGAGTACAAAAGCCCATGCAGCGCAGCTACACCCAGGCAACTTCGCCTTGTGCCCATGGACACCTCAGGCTGCCATGTATTGGTCACGGGGTCATATGACTCCACAGTAGCCAGGTCTGAGGTCCCATCATAGCTAGGAAAGGTTTCCATTACTGATCACAGTTGGCCAAGCACACATGTACAGAGCCCCGCCCACATGTATCCTTTATGCTTACCCGCCCACAGCATATAGTCTATTCCCAACAGCAGCAACTCCCACCCTGGCTCGACGTGTAGACATGGAAGCCACCACATGCCAGCGGTCAGTTCGGGTGTCATATGCTTCACAGTCCCCATGAATGGCAAAAAGGCTCCCTCCACCTGGTGAGGGGTGAAAGGGCAGGAGGGGCCTAGGTAGGCAAAAGAGCTCTAGAACAGCTGAAGGGCAAGGGCATGGGTCTCTTATGACAAGACACGGGGACTGGATCACACTGGTGGGTCAGACCCCACAGACCCTTGAGAGACCCCTGGATGAAGAAGGAGGGAAAAGCAGGTCAATACCAGCTAGGCTAGTGTTGGGCATGGAGATGCAAGGCCCAGTGCAGCACCGTGAGGAAAGAGGGGCCCGGTGGGCATACCCACAGCAAAGAGTACAGGGCCAGCACCCTCACAGCGCCGGGGCCGAGTGCGGCTGGTGCCTAGGACGCCCCTCTGCTCCGGCAGCAGGTGAAACTTGAGGGCTTCGATAAGCAAGTCTTTGCAGTCGGGATGATGTCGTACAAGGCTCTCAGAATCCACATGGCCCAGAAGAAAGTCACGGCTCAGAAGAGGCAGCCGCACACACTTCATAAGCTGGGGTGGGGCATGCCAAGGTCAGGGAACCCCCTAGGCACACTTGCCCCAGGGCTGAGAGTTCTAGCTCAGAAACCCTCCGCATCTGCAGGATGGGATCTTGAGCTACATGCCTGCCCTTCTCCTGTGGGTCCCTGATGGGGCCAGGGAGTACATGAAGAATACCCAGGTCTCAGTCACCCGTGTTCCTCCCAGACACCATGGGAGCCTCAGCACCTGGCTTACCCGGGGGACGTGCTGCCTCCGAGTGTCCACATCATGTTTGACCCAGCTCAGGACTGCACGGTAGACATCTTCCTCTGAAGGCACATTCAGGCTGTCGCTAGAGACCAATTCCAGCACCTGGAGGTGGGGGCCCTCAGACCTGAGACCTGGGGAGGGTCCTTGTGTGCCCAGGGAGCCCTGAAGGTGCCTGGGAAGGAGGTTCCAGTTGGGGGCTCAGTGTTCCTACAGGGAGGTGCCAAGCAGGGTCAGGAGCCAGACTTGGTTTCTGGGGGAACCTAAATCCAGTGGTCACGGTGATGTAGAACCAGGAAGTACAGATTACAGGCACAGAAATTAGAACAGAATGGGTTAAAGTGTAGACAGTAAAGGTTTAGTAGAATCAGAAAATGGGGACAAGATTTATGGGTCTCAGGATGGTCACAGTGTGGATGTGGGAGGTGAGAACAAGGGTTGTGGGGCTGGTTGCCGGGCCCTGTTGTCTGGGTGGGGCCAGGACATAATGTGGGCTGCACCCCATCTGGCACGTTACCTGCTTCAGCGGCAAGAGCATGAACTCCTCAGTCTTGGCCACGTCCACGAAGTGCTGCAGCACGTACCTGTGTGCTGCCTTGAGCAGGTCACTGCATGAGTGTGTGTCGGCAAAGCCCCGGATTCCTAGGCAGTTGGAGGGGTCCAGCTGACTCAGCAGGAACTTGCAGCAGGCATCTCGGACACCATTCAGCTGCAGGAGGCTGGCAGCAGGTAGCAGTGTCTGCAGGCACAGAGGTGAGAGTGAGACAGGAAGGTGCCAGGGAAGCACAAAGTAACGGAGAGGGGAGGGCTTGAGGACACAGGCTTGGGGAGATGGAGAAGACCCCCTCAGAAGATGGCAACAGCCTCACCTGCACATTGCCCTCGCCCACTACAATCTCAGCTGTGTATGCAAACTGCACCAGTTGGTCTAAGGCCTGAGGATCGATGTCATGCAGTGTCACATGTGTCTGTCGGCTCTCACTCATCTCATCTGTGGGGACAGGAAAACAGGGAGTCAGCCTGGTGTCCACCTGCTGGCATATAAAAAACTCTATGTGCCACCCAAACAAGTACTTGCTTGTGAACATGGCGTGGAAATAGGGGCTGCAGGAGGCCAGCACCACCTTGTGTGCGCGGATCTCCTTGGCGGCCACATGCAGGACGATGTCACACAGGAGACCACGCTGCCGCATGCGGCTCATGGCTACGAAGGCATCGTGGTAGTGCCGCTTGGAGTTGTGGGCCACACTGTGGCCCTCCCGGCTCAGCAGCTGCATGGCACCCTCCATGGGGACTGCGGGCCGGGCCTGCCTGGGCCTCGCACGCTCTGCCTCCGGTCTGCAGGCATGCATGGCTAAGTCAAGTGTGCCCTCCAGAGCTGTTCATCCCACCCTTTGAACCTGTAGGTATAGCCATCACTCCAGCCATCCCATCAAGAGCCCAGCAGCCCATGCACATCTCTAGGAAAGACACCTTGCCACTGACCCTGCTCTCTCACTCAGGACCTCCTCTTTTCTAAACCCCCTCCCAACTGGTAAGGCTGGGACTCTGCGCTCTGACAGTAACCTATCCAGCCTCTCCGACCACTGCAGCTCCATAAGATTCATGCTGCCGCCCCACTGTCCACCTGCCCACCCCAAGGGGCCGCTGTCTTCCCCAAGCTGTGGGCCGCAGACCCCCACTCCGCTCCCACCGCTCTGCGCCCCACTCTCCAGGTGGACTCCAGGTGGCCGGAGACTCCAGACTCCTAGGACCGACTCCAGGCTCTGGCTGCGGGGCTTGTCCCTCCGCCCACCCGCCCTCTCCCCGGCTCCACTCACGCAGGCGGCGGTGGCGGGGCCTCGGGCCCGGGCCCCGGGCTGCCGTGCTCTGGGCTCTGCGTCCTGCCGGCCGGGCGCTCACCGCGCGGCTGCATGAATTTGACAGTCAGACCCTCCGCGGATCCGCGGAGCGCAGGAGGTGCGACGCACCGCCGCCCGGAGGGTTGCTCGGCGGCTGTGGCTGCAACCCCTCCGCTTAGCGAAGCCACCTTCCTGAGTCGCTGTTTCT
>NDGN011553035.1:2845-20408 GCA_002564285.1 Tympanoctomys barrerae | reverse complement strand
GTCCTACTAACCAGTTTTGAAACTGTCTCATTGCTATTTCTTTCTCAATAAATTAATAAAAAATAAAAATAAATAAATAAACGTATGCAACACTTACTGTAGCAGAGAGGCCAGCAGAGGAAAGCTTTCTATCACCCCCTCTTTGAGCCTGCTGTGGTCCTGGTAAAGTCTTCCTTTGACCACATAGTAGAATGGGGGCTCACAATGGAGAAGGGGCTGGAGATAAAGTTCAGCAGCACAGCACTCACATGGCAAGCGTGAGGCCATGAGTTTAATTCCTGGTATATAAAAAAAGAAGAAATAACAACATTTGAAAATATTAATGCTGAGAATATAGCTTAGTGGCACAGCACCTGTCTGGCAAGTGTAAGGTCATGAGTTTGATTCCTGGTATCAAAAAAAAAAAAAAAAAAGAAAAAGGAAAGGGGCCAAGGTTCAGATGGTGAACTCTATGTGACAAACTCCAGCCAGGCATCAGGTTCTCAGTCAGGGAATGATAGTAGTGGCTTGGGTATAAGGAGACTGTGCCCTTAAGGACTAAGGGGACAGCTGACCTTATCCCATTAGATCTAAGTTTGAGAAGCAGGAAGGTCCCTCAGGTCTTTGCTGACTGACCTGAATTCCTCACTGTCTCATTTCCTATCTTTCTTTACCAATCAAAGGAATTTGTCTCAGCCAGTCTGTGGTGCTGTAACAAAATGACCAAGACTAGGTAACTTAGAAAGAACAGTTATGCATGTGGTTCTGGAGGCTGAGAAGTCTGAGATCAGGCACTGCATTAGTTTGTGAGGCAGAACTTACTATATCATCACTGGTGGCAATGGTCAGAAGAGGGTCCATTCCTGTGTCTTCACCTGGCCCAAAACAGGAAGGGCAAAAAGGTATGAGTTAATTCCTTCCAGCTCTTTCATAAAACATGAATCTATTAGTCCCTTCCCCAAAGAACCAGCTGTGAACATCCCCATTTATCCTAGAGATAAATTTCAGCATGAGCTTTAGAGAGGCAACATCTTTCAAACAGCAGAGCTGTACAGGCCACCAGTCTGTTTTACTTTCCAAAGGTTAAAATAGGGCTTGGAGAGTAAAACTAGCTATGGAGAGTTCATTAAGAAACTGGGTCCTTGCCAGGGACCATAGTGGAGAGCTGAACAAGCCACACCCAGGATGAGCTTCCCTAACTAGCACAGACCCCACAGAAGAGGCTGTGGCATTTCTGACCTTCTTGGCCCCTCAGCTCCCTTTCTTCCTCTCAGCCTGCCGCCCTCCCAAATATCTCTGCCAAGTCTCTCCTAGCCCATTCCCAAGTACTCAGATTTTCCCATTGGAGAAGAGCACCTACAGGAAGAGAAAAAAACAATGGCCTATTAGAGATGTCATTCTAAGGCCTGGGAAAAAGATAATGCTGCCCCCAAACCTCTACCAGCAGGCATTAGCAGTGGCTGAGCATGGCTCAGCAGGGTCATGAGGTGTCCAGGGCAAATGAGACGCCTCTGTTCTTTTGCTGGGTGACAAGGACATGATAACTCACCTATTCTGGGGCTGTAGATGGTGACAATGAGGCAGTAGGATGGTCATGACCACCCATAGGCCCTATAGACCTGAGTGTCTGCCTGTCCAATCTAGGGCTGGGAACTGCAACTACCTGAGTCTGTGTTCTAGCATTTCCTTTCCTATTTTGCCACATTCTGGGGAGGTCACAGCGGCAGGCATGCCTGTGAGCTACCTTCTTGTTGGGTCATCTCAGAAAGCTGTCTGACTGCCATAGGTAGAGCTGGGTTTCTGGGATAATTTTACTTACTATTAAAATGGGTCATTACTGAGCACATTTACACAACTAGAAAATCAATTGAGTGCAAACCAGTTTGCTAATAGGGCTCATTACAGCCTCATTATAACTTGATTACATAGGTAGTCACACAAGTGTATACAAGCAGGTAGAGGGTCAGGTAAGAAGCTATTAGAACTGGGATCTCTCCTGGACTACCTGGCTTCTGAGAGGCAGGGAGCTTATAAGAAGTTTAGAGTCTAGACCAGCACCACGTGATGTTAACATAGGACTCATCTGGGGCATTTTAATGTGTGCTCTGACTTGGTTGGTGTCTCTGTTACTTTTCTCTAGTTCCTGGGGCAAATACCTGACACCCAAAATGAAAGAAGGAAAGGTTTATTTAGTTCACTGGAGATTAATGGAGGTTTTAGTCCATACTTGGCTGGCTCCAAGGCAGAGTGGCACATGACAGAGAGCAACTGTTCATGGTGGCAGCAAAGAGCAGAGAGCAAGAGCAAATGGAAGCAGCAACAACAATGGCAACAGAGAGCAAATCTGTCTCCCTCATGTTGTATTCAGGCTATACACGCCAGGCTGGGTGTAGCACTCAGACCAATAATCCCAGCAGCATTTGTACCCCTAATCCCAGCAACATTCACACCCATAATCCCAGCACTGAATCAGGAATTCATCATAAACTCTAGAAGTCTGCCTCATAACTACATGAGACTTTAGGGGGACAAATACACACAAATCATAACAGTTGGTGTATCAGACAGTTGTTTTACCATAGAAACATATAACACAAGATATACAGATGAATAAGATATTACAAAATTGGCTTATGGTGGTCAACCACAGTCAGATGAGGAAGTGTGCAGCGGGAGTCTGCATGCTAGAAACTAATGGTTTCAGCCCAAGGTCTGTATTTCACTGCAGTCTCCCATGAAAGTCTGTATCAGGAGGATGCAGGTCTGTGATGGAAGGCTGAAGAATCTATATCAGAACACTAAAGAATCTAAGGTGGAAGCCTAAGAATCTGCGCTAGAAGTCAGGAGATGCTGCCCAAGCTGAAGGTAAAGGTTTGAGCTCCTCTGAAGAGCAGAAACAAGTTCATCCTTCCTCATTTCCCCTCTATACCATCCAGGCAGTTAGCCACCCTAGGGCAGGGCCTCTACATCCTAGAGTATAGAATTGCTAAGGTGACTTAGTTAAGTTTCTAAACTTCTCAAATTAATCTGATCAATCAACCATGATAGTTGGTCTGGGTTGGAGCTAGAGAATCTGCATTACAAACAGCTTCTCTGGTGATGTTAGTGCAGCTTTGGGCTACTCAAGCTGTCAAAGGAGCCATATCCACCCAAGATGGGGCAGTGAAAAATAAAATTTTACCTCACAAGCCTTATTTATGAAACTCATAGCCAAAGCTGTCTAATTTTATTGCTTACGGTCTCCTCCTTCCTTCTTCTTCTGTCTCCTGAGTACCTGCTGGGCTTGCTGCTTTTACACTAGCATCCTCTAAGGCTATTCTGGGATGAGTTGTGTTACTACCTGCAGACTCATGTTATAATCCTAGTTCTCAGTACACTAGAGAGAAGGTCTTTCTTTAGAGGGGTAATCAAGTTACAATAAAGTTGTTAGAATGGGTCCCAATCCAAGGTGGCAGATGTGACAGAGGAGAGTAAGACCAAGACACATACAGGGGGAAAACCATGAGAAGAGAGGGCACAGACAGCATCCACAACCATGAAGAGAGTCAACAGAAGAAAGAACCCTGATGATACCTTGATCTTGGGCTTCCAATCTCCAGAATTGTGAGAACAGTCTTTGTAAACTGCCCTGTCTGTGTGTATTGTCACAGTGGCCCTTGCAGAGAAATGCCCGAGGTGTTCTGTTTCCACACAGATGACCTTCCATCCTTCAGTGTGCACTACCTCTCTGATGCTGCCATCACCTCCTCAACTTTGAGAAGCTCTTGCTGGATGGACACAGCCAGGGAACCCCTAACCTTTCTTCCTCAAGAAGCAGAGAGTAAAACACGTACTCAGATTTCCATTCTCCTTGAGACTGAGACCTCACTGCTACTTTGCCCATGATGAGCCTCACTGCTAGCGTCTCCTTTCTGAAGGGCTGTGTGTATGTGTGTGTATGTATGTGCCAAATGGGAGGGACAGGGAGAATCAGCCTGGTCTCAGCAGAGTCGTTTTTATTAAAAAAAAAAAAAAGGTATACAAGTCATCATTCAGAAAACTTCACATATGTAAAGGGTAATAAGTAATGAAATGTACATGCACCATTACTGCAATCAAGATAATGAAAATGTGCCCTTGTGGGTGCACTGAGATGGTGACTGAGACTGAATGTGGTAGCACATACCTGTCATGCCATCTCTTAGGAGGCTGAACACAGGCAGATCACTACAAATATGATCTACAGAGACCCTGTAGACCCTGTACACCCTTACTAAAATTAAAAAAGAGAAAAAAGAAAGAAAAAGAAAAAGAAAAATAGGCCTTACCCGCAAAGGTTTCTTTGTGTCTCTTTGTAATCTCTCCGCTTGCCCGTGCCACTCATTGCTTCCCATTTACTGAGGCAAGCACAGAGTTATTTTCCACTCTGTAGCTCAGTTCATGAATTCTAGAACTTTATGTAAATGCAACTATATGATGCACACCAGTTTCAAAGTGCTGTTGAGAGTGGCTACATAATGCAATAGCCCAAATGTATGACAATGACTTTTCATAAGTTTGTAGCATGCCATTATCACCATAAGTACATTTCTATAACTCGCCACACCCCAAAACATTTCATTTGTGTTAGTCCTTCCTCAATTCCTAGCTCTGGGCAACTCCTGAAGCTCCAGGAAACCTCTGATCTGCTAGCTGTTTCTCTGAATTTGCCTTTTCTGGATACTCCTTTTTGTTTTTAGTGATATGGGTTGAACCCAAGGGTGTTTTACCCACCTAGCTATCTGCAGTTCTTTTAATTTGGAGACAGTATCTTTCTAAGTCACCAGTTTTCCCAGGATGTGCTCAAACTTGCAATCATCCTGCTTCAGCCTTCTGGAGTAATAGATTACAGATGTATACTACCAGGCTTAGCCCACTAAGCATTTCATAGAAATTCTATCACCAGGGCTCAGTAAGTGCAGTCTTTTGTAGCCGCCTTCTTTGAATTTAGTGGATTTCAAGTCCACAGTTGAATGTAACAGTATTTCTTGCTTTTGTTGCTGAATAGAGTTCCTCTGGGAGGATATTTAAGATCTTATTTATCCCTATACCAATCCAGGAGACCTTGAGGAGTTTCCACTTTGGGGCTGATGTGCACATCTGGGTACAAATCTTTCTACTTCTCTTGAGTGAACAGCTGGAAGTGGAATGGCTGGGATTATTGGTTGGTTAATGCTTTCTTTCCAAAAAACTGGCTCACTTCTCTTCAAATTGACAGATCCCATTTTATATTCCCACCAGCAGTGTGCAGGTCTTCTGATTCCCCATAGACCCCCCCAACATTTCCTTGGACTGGTCTTTGTGATTTTAGATGATCTCTTGGGTCTGTAGCTGGGTCTTATTGTGGTCTCCACTTGAAATCCTCTAGTAACAAGTGATGGGGAACATCGTCCACTTGTTCATTTGCCATGTGTCTATCTTCCTTAGTTATGTGTCCACTCATATAATAGGGAGTCTCTTGTCCATTTTTAAAACATGAGTTGTCAATTATGTTGGGATAGTCTTATTATGGTAAAATGAACAAAACAAAACTCCAACATTCTAATCATTCCAAAGCATACAATTCCTTAGTGCTAAGCCATTCACAGTACTGTGCAGCCATTCCCACTTCCCATCTCCAGAACTGTTTTTGTCACTGGGACAGAAGCCCCACACCTGTGAGACCTTACCATCTTCCCCTCCTCCCTCAGCCCAGCAACTGCTCATTTACTTTTCTTTCTATGATATAACCCTGCAGTGGAACATCACGCAATCATTAAAAGAATGAAAAGTCTTTTATTTACATATAGCAGAGTGGGTGAGCTTTGAACATATTCTACTTAGGGAAAGAAGCCAGACCCCTAAAGCTACGTATTAAAGGATTTCACTTATAGTCTATGTCTAGAGTAGAGCCTGGAGTTGTAGTTCAGTGGTAGATCATTTGCCTGGCATGCATGAGGACCTGGATTTAAGTCCCAGAATTGAAAGAATGGAAAATCCAGAATAGGAAAGTCTTATTGAATTTTAAGTGTTCTTCATCAGATATGTAGTATATAAACAGTTAAATGAACCAATAGGGTGAGAACTTGGCATTGTGTCTGCATAGGCCAATGACTTAATATTTGTTAGCTATTATTGGTATATCTTTATTTGGATCCAGTCTCACTGGGAATTTTAGTGATTTATTTTCACCCAGAACATGGTAAAAGCCATTTGTATAGAACTAATAGGCCTCATTTCTGGCTTGGGACCATGGGATTATGGTTGATGAATTCTAGGGTTGGCACATTGTAGTTTCTCAACTAATTTTTGTTGCATGAAGTGACTTACTTTAAGCAATTATGATAATAATGTTGATTATAATAATAATTATTAATTTCAGTGCCTAACCATCTGTCTCTGAGTTAACCTAGCTGTAATTACTCTTGCTGGAGGGTACCTTCCTGTCTATAAAATCCTGTTGAGAAAGTGTCTCGAGGGTCCCTCTGCAGCTCTCTGCACCCCTTAGATTCTCATATTGTTCTTTCTTGGCTTTTGCTGAAGTCTCTTCTTCAGCAAGCTGCTATCTGTTTGTATATTGCTCCTCCTAAGGAACCTTAACCAGCACCCATGTCTCTGTCCTCTACCCTCCAGGCCCAGACTCAGCTGCTTCTCTTCTATTTCTTTATAGAACATTAACAGCAGCAGCAGCAGCAGTAACAACAGCACAACAACAATAACAACTGTAAGCTCAGGCCCTGTGCTGAACTAGTCAATTATTTCAGTTAGTGGAGTCCACCCCTAATTTTACCACTGAGGAAATTCAAGCTCAAAAGTCATGTACCTCCAACAGGTCACCTGGCTGAAGTGTTCCTGACTCCTACCTAGGCCCAGCCTCTCCACTACTCCTTTATCTGTAGCTTTTTCCCCATGTACCACTATTCCACATTTATTTCTGATATCTTAATATCACACATAGATCTTTAACTTGCTGTTCCACCCCTCCAGCCTCTGTCTGGAAGTTCCAGTCATCCACACCTGACTGGCCTGGGGCATCTGAGGTCTGTCCCCTCAGCTGCTTGGGCCACATATTATGATTAGAATAGGACCAGCTTTGCTGACCAGAGACTTAAGCCAGCATGGCTGAGAAAGGAGACTGAAAAATGGGCCTTCACTCACTAATGGACCAAAAAAAGGCCCAAAGTCCACTTAGATTCACTCAGAAAGTCCATTTCCTTCTTTCCGAAGGAGCCTAAGAAAATGAAGTGGACCCTATTCCAGGAAAGAAGCCCGAGCCATCTCCAGAGAGGCAAAGAGAATCATTTTTCTTAGGTGTGCGAAGGTCCTCGAAGAGTGAGGTAATAGGTTTCTTTATTAAAAATTAATCTTCTTGTAAAACCATTGCAATACAATGCACTTTAATAAATCACCCCACGCTTCCTAACACATTTATTATCCCTTCTCGGGAAACCATGGAGCCTGGAGAAATTGGTGCCGCTCACAGTCTTGCTGCTAGGCTCACTAATGAGCTCAGCTGGGTGCAAGGGCTGGGCCACCTCAGGCCTGAAGTAGGCAGGGGTGTGGGAGTTGCGCTGGGGTTGCAGTTGGTTAGTATTCATCTGGCTTAGTTGATATCATGGCCGCAGGCTTCTGGCTCTAAGAAACATGTGGATTTGGAAGGTCTCCGAGGAAGGACAGCAGGTCTTACTGGCTCTGATGGGCTGTGAGCTTCCAGGTCTCCATGTGGATGCTCTGGAGAGATAAGTGGTGCTGGTTCTGATACATAAGCCAAGATCCCCAGCCAGCACCCAAGGGCTCCTGTGGGATATGCTCCATCCTTCATCCTCATCTTGTCCACCTGCTCTCCACCCTCTCCTACCCCCTGCAGCTGTTGCGGTGCTGCAGGTTCTGAAGGAGGTGGAATTCCGCTTTCCTTTGCTAGCTGCTCCTCTTGGCTCTGCTTCTAGCTCACCCAGGAAGTTTGCCTTCTTCTGGTATCCCCAAGTTAGAAAGCCCATTGGGCTCATTGGGGGGGGGGTTCTCAGGTGGAAATGACATAGTTTTCATTGCAGAAATGACACAACCATCTCTTCCCCTTTACTAAGTAGGCCATCTGACCCACAAGCCATGTCACATGAACCCCAGTCCCACAGCCTCTGACAAAAGCAGCCCTGCATTTCCTGCTTGAAGATCTTTTCTCAATTACTCCTTAGCCCTGGGTCCAGACTGGGAAAGAGGAGGTGCATTCTGCCCTCTTTATGTTCTCTTCTTCTGTGGGGTGTAAAGCGACAATACTTCTCTCTCCTGTCTCTGTCCCTCCCATGCAAAAGAGCACTCCAGGCAAAAGGGCCACCCACACTGCCTAGCTATCAGTGACTCCCACAAGACAGATTCAAAACTCCACCTGGGGTTTAGCTGAGGATATTTTTTTTCTTCTGCCTCTACCCTACTTTGTAATAAAAGTCTCAAATATAGTGCTCATCTTCTATTCTCTCTCTCTCTCTCTCTCTCTCTCTCTCTCTCTCTCTCTTTCTCTCTCTCTCTCAGGTGGACATAGACATTTGTGGGGCAGCTATATTTCTATTACTGTAACTCAGCATGACTGGGGGACAGCCTAGGTCTTTGGAATCCTTTTCCTTCTGCTCACCACCCCCCCTTACATATTTTGTTGTTGTATTTTAAATCAAACTTGCTGGTGAGCCTGTACTGATGGATGACAGCCCTCTCACTGACACCCTGTTCCTGGTTGGAGTTCGAAGTACTTCCATTTTTATGAGACATGGCACAGAGTAGATCATAGATACCTCTCCTTTGAATGAGCAAAGGAAGGAAAAATTAACAGAAGAAGGAACAAGTAAAGTCAGCTGCAGCTCAGAGGACAGGAGATCTCCCTATTTGGGAGAATGGGGAGTATTCATCCACTTGGATATAGAAGCCAACCAGGAAATAAGAGAGAGAGAAAGGGATATCATCACGGTGGGGCTCTGGTTTCAGAGGTTCCTAGGGTTCCTGTGTTGGAGTCTTGATCCTTAGTGTAGTGGTTTTGAGATGGTGTGACCTGTGAGAAGTGAGACTTGTGGGGATGTTAGGTCTCTTGGGCATTACCCTCAAAAGAACGAAGTTCCTATGGGACCTTATTTCGTTTGTGTGGGAGTGGGCCATGTGAAAACCTGCCTGGCCACTGCCTTTTGTTTGGTTTCTAGCTGATGAAATGGTCTCTCGTTCTTGTTTGCACTTCCGCTTTTTAAAAAAAAATGTGTATTTGGTACAGGGTCTCCCTACACAGCTAAGATTTGTAGTGATCCTCCTGATTTGAGCCTCCCCAATGCTGATACTGCAGGCATGCACCACTATGCCCAGACTCAGTGTCCAACTCAGCATGCCTGGGGGCGGGGCCATCGTGGCATGTGGTGCAGGGGATTGAACTCTGTTCCCTGTGCTTGCCTAAGCAGGCGCACAGTCCACTGAACTATCTCACCAGCCCTTGCATTTCCATTCTGATGCCAACTTCATGAGGACTTTGTTAGAGTTGGGCTGATGCAAGTGTCCTGCTCTTGCAGCCTGCAGAACTGTAAACTCAAAGTAAGTCGGTCTCAGGTCATTCAATATAGTAAATTATATATAATGGCTAATACAAGGTGTAGGCCGTGGAGGTCAGACAGTGATGGGTCTTGGGTCGGGCATGTGGAGTGTCTATCTTCATGCTGAGAGAAGCAGGGCCTTTGAAGCACTTTTCGGGTGAAAGCATCAAGTAGCCTCCATCATCCCCCCATGTGTCATCAGAGTCATCACTGCCGTCAGCCCTGAGACTGACTGCTGAGCCCGTGATGAGCTAGGTCATGGGATGCGAGCTTCCCACAGCTGACTCAGTGAGGTCGCCAGGCAACCTGCTGCAGCATTGTTTTGCATTGGGGAAACTGAGGCTTGGCAAAGAGCAGCGGTGGCTCTGAGTGGCAGGCCCTTGTTTTCATTATTTATCTGATTTGGAGAGTGTCTCTGTAAGTGGCTTCAAGTGACATGTGTAAGATGGCATGTGACACTGGGTGTTATGTCTTGAGTGTGGTTTCTTTTCTCTGCTCACTCAACACATGCACTGACACCAGCTACATGACCAGTTTGCCCCTGAAAACATACAGAACCTCAGATCTGTGAGTGGCCCAAGGCTACCAACAGGATTTCGTTGAACAATGTTTACTTCACTAGTTTTGGGGAAAAACCAGAACAATAAGATGGGGCTCTGAGTTTCAAAGTGTCAGTAGTGCTCTGGGAAGAAAATAAAAGATGTGGACCATGGTGGACCAGGCAGGAGATTCATGAAGAGATTAGGAGTGTGCTGGGCACTTTCACCTACAGTTAACTCTCCCTTGGGCCCCAGGTAGGTCCAACTTTACCTAAGTTCAGCTGGGTGGCAGCTGTCACCCTGACTCATGCCTGTCCTGTGTTCTAGCCTTACAGAGGTTCATCGCTCTGATGCTTAGTTTCCCCATGAAGCCCCCCAACTCCCCACACCTCTCTCCTCTTGCTTTTCCCATTTTTTCTACTTCCACCCTCTATCCACAGGAGCTCTTTGTCCACTTGGGTTGCTGTCATGCCATGACCTTGGTGGTACACATATAAGCAAAATCTATTGCTGCCAATTCTGTCAGGCAGGAAGTCCAAGGTCAAAGCATGAGCAGATTCAGTGTTGGAGCAGGCTGCTTCCTAGTGAGGTGTCCTTCTACTGTAGCCCCCATGGCAGAAGAATTGCATAACTCTCTGGGGTCCCTTGAATAGGGGCATGGATCCTGTTCACCCGGGCTCAACTCTCATGACCTAAGCACCTCCCATAACCCCACCTCCAAATGCCAGCACTGCGTAGGCTACATTTTCAACAGGTAGATTTTGAAGGGACACAAACATCCAGATTAAAGCACCTGAGATTTTAGCACTGTCCATTTCTCTGGCCTCTGTGTAGCCAGCCACCTTTTCCTCTGCCCCCACAAGGTTTCTCAAAGTATGCATGCCATTGGCCGCTTCTCTGAATCCCACTGAGACTCTGCTTGTAGGAGAGGCCAGCAACATGAGCTTCTCCGTGAGCTGAACTGCCCACACTCACAGCCTATCTTCTGTCGCTTGTTCCCCTTGTGCACACCAAAGCTGAACTCCTTGGTATTGCTCATCAATCACAGCTCCAGTGCTCTGCCCTGCTGATCCCTGCCTGGGTGCGCTTTCTCTCCGCCCTGATGCGGGTGACTTGCTACCCATTCTTTAAGCCTGGCTTTAGTTTCTTGCAACAAATATTTCCCATGTACTTTCTCTGTGGGCCCTAGGTGGGGCCTGGAGTCACAGAAATGACTAACAGCTGCTCTCTGCTCTCAATGACAGGAACTGATGCCCCCTTATCCACTGTCTACCTCCACCAGACAGTCACATGATAATGGGCATTTTGTCCCAGCAATGAGAGCTAGTGTTTTCTATCAGACCTGAAATCTGGCTTGGAGGGACAACAGCCCTGTCTTTTAGTGTCTGTGTTGAGTGTTCCCTATGTGAGATACTCTAGGCTTTGGAGTCCTACCCTCTCTTTCACATCAATCATTCCACAACTCTAGGAAGTTTTTACCAATGGTCAGTACTCAGCCCATAGCTGGCTGCAGAGCCTATTGTCTCAATTGCTGCCCCAGAGACCTTGTACAGTGACATGTCTTTGGGGCTCATATGGAGCACCTCATATTGATGTTGGCTAAGGGACTCTGACTACAGCATAGACCCATAGGAGCAAAATGAGGAGCAGATGGTAGAGGAAGTAGGAAGTGACCACAGGACTCATGGCCCTGACTCATGGCTGACCATACTCAGGGTGCTCATTGCTCACCATGGCAACCCCCAACTAGCCTTGTGGACACAAGGAGGGATCTGTCTTTTTACTGTGAGCTCAACCCATTTCTTCCCGGGCTGCTTCTATAGGTACTTGCTGGTCAGTTGTCAGGGAGCACCTAAAAATGAGCTTTGTAAGGAGTCATTTTCCCCACAAAAAGCTTTGAAGTTGTTCACCTGAAGATTGTCACAGCACCTTCCTGAATTGACATAGTGTGACTTTAGCAGCATCCTGGGTGACACTATGCCCCTGTCTGTCTCCAGCACTCTCCCTGCCTCACAGGGTTTAAGTGGATCAGACAGTTAAACAAGCCTGTCTAGATTGATCCCTCACTTTGACAGCAGCAGCTTAATCAGAGGAAACCTTGATCCCAGCTTTGGGAATGCTTTCCCTCTCTGATCCATACTTTTCCCAATTTCTGGCCCACATACTTAAGGTGGTCCCTTGTTATGGTACTTGCCTGTGGGCCAGCCTCCCCTAGTAAGGCAGCAAAGGCCCTCGATGGCTTGACCCCAAAGAGCCTGACTTCTCCATGAGTCTTGCTGCTCAGCTTGCCCATCTGGTCTCTGCAGTTTCCATTTTCAACAGGACCAAACACATCACTCAGAGATGATAAAAGCCCCTTGCTGCTGCCAACTATCATTCTTCCTCCTCTGGCCCGAGCCATACAGCAGTAGCCACTTTAAGTGCTGGAGCCTAAGGTCACATCTAGTCTGGACACCTTCCATCCCAGGTGGGGCTGGGGAGAGGATTCTTCCTCACTCTGTTGGCCTTGTTGCTAGACTACTGCCCTAGAAGCCAGTCCAAGCAACACTTGTTCCTGGTGGTAGAGAGAGGAGGTTGGAGCCAGATTTTCAGGGTGGAAAATCCTGCCCTAAACAGTGTGTGATGCATGTCTGTGATCCCAGTGATCTGGGAGGCTGAGGCAGGAAGATTGCAAGTTTGAGCCTAGGCTGCACAATTTAGATAGACCCTGTCTCAGAATAAAAATTCAGAAGGGGCTAATGATATAGTTCAAAGGTTGTGGGTTCTATCTGGTGTACCACTAAATAAAAGACAAAATAAATTAATAGGAAAATCTTGTCCCCACCTTACCATCTGGGAAACCTAGGGCAAATTAGAGCCTATTTGTCTTCAAGCCTTTTATCTGTAAATTAGGATCAAAACAGATTTCTCAAATCACAAAATTGTGAGGGTATAATGCAAAGCTTTAAAGCACTTGGAATAATACCTGGAGTATAGTAACAGCTCAGTATAGTAGGTGGCTGCTCTTCACCAAATTTCCATAAGAGCTGTAGGAAAGGTAAAAGGGATTCTTGCACTATTTTTTAAAATCACTTTATTGAGATATGATTGGCATATAAAAAGCTGTAGATGCTTGCTGTCTGTATCACAGTGAGTTTAGGAATAAGTATACACCCCAAAACATGGCCACTGGCGAGCCCATACACACCTGCCAAACATTCCTCCTGCTCCTTTTATTTGTTGTTTTTATTCTTCTTCCTCCTCCTCCTCTTGTCTTCTTTCTCCTCCCCTTCCTCATCTCCTTACCCTGTCCTTCTCCTCTCCCTTCTCCTCCTTCTTCTTCCTCCTTCCCCTTCTCCTCCTCCTCTTCCTCCTTCTCTTCCTTCTCTTGCTCGTCTTCCTTCTTCTGGATAATCTTAATCTCTATAGAAAAATACCTGAGACTGGTAATTTATAAAGAAATTATAAACAGGCACCTATTTTGCTTACAATTCTGGCAATTGAAAGCTCAAGATCATGGTTCCAGCAGATCAAAGCTCTGATGAGGGCAGCTTTCTGCTTCCACAATGATGCTGGATTGCTGTAACTTGGCAGGGCACTAAGCAGGAAGGCAACAGGGCCAGCTGGCTCCCTCCAGCCCTCTTACGTGGAACTCACAATATGCAGAAGGACAGTGTTCTCGTGCCTCACTCCTCCTGAAGGACACACCTGGTAGTATTGCCCTGGGGAGGAAATTTCCACAGAAATTTGGAAGGAAACACACATGTGCAAATTGTAGGTAAGAAACTTAGCATGATATTTGCCTCCTTAGCAAAATTCATGCACACAATGCTGCATTTATAAATAGGAGCACTATGCTGCAGAGTAGGGCTATAAAACTTATCATTTTTGGATCAATATTTCCAGGGAGAGCTTATTTCCTCACTCAGGACTTGCCCCTCTGAACACATTGATGCCCAGTGCTTCACATACTGGCTTCCCCTCCTCCCTGTGCATCAAGGGGTGCAGTGAGGGTGTCTAGACCTCAGAGGATAGTCATGTAGTTGTGCAATGTATGATTCACTTTGTTTTTCTGTTTTTGCTTTTCTTTCTCTCTCTCTTTTTTCCCCCCAGTACTGGGGATTGAACTCAGGACCCTTTGCTTGCCAGGCAGGTGCTTATTCTACTGAAATATCTCCCTGGCCTTGTTCTTCTAGTTTTCTAGCACAAAACCAGGCACATTCTAGCTATGCAATAACTGATTTGAAATTGAGTTGTGGGGCTAAGTATAGGAATTAATAAATTAATTGTCTAATATAAGGTAGCAAATGTCTGCAGCACAAGGAGCTCCTGTCTTCAGGTCAATAACCAGCCTGAAGACATAGCCAAATGCCATGTAGAATGTACCTATTCTTTCAGATGGGATGTTTGATGTTTATTGGGAGCCTAGTGCATGTCAGGTCCTGCCCCCTGTAGTACAGGAGTTAAGGAGTACAGGAGTTTGTTAAGAAGGCAGATTTTTTTTTTTTTCTGAACCAGGGATTGAACTCAGGCCCTTGCGCTTGCCAGGCAAGGGCTTATTCTACTGAGTCATCTCCCTGGCCCCAGAAGGCAGATCTTATGCTAAGTGTTCTTATCTATGTTTTCACAGCCAAATCCCCTACTTTGAATCCAGGTTCTACAGCTAACTGCTTAACAAAACTTGGAAGAGTTGTGTAACCTCTCTGGTCTTAGGAACTAGACCTGTGTGTACCTTTAAGGCATAACAAGTTAAGGGTCAGAATAATTAAACAGATATCTGAGGACTGTGGGGACAGAAGAAGGAGCTCTGGAGTCCACACCAGATGTGTGACTCTGGTGTCCCTGTTGGTTCCAAGGATCTGGGAGGGACTGTCCTGGTTGGTGGAGGAAGCAGGAGGAGAGAGGATGTGGAGCAGGCAAGGGCTGTTTCCCTGCCCCTCCCTTGGGCATGTCAGTCTTGCTGGCATGGAGATTGGCTGTTTCTTTGCTTGACAGGAGGTGCAAGTGCCAGACAGTGTCCCGGAGTCCGGGGCAAAGGCCATCTGCTGTCTCCATTTGTCTCAAGAAAGTGAGGGCACAATTCCAGGGCCCTGTAACACCCCTTCATGAGGGGGCTGCAGGGTGACCTCATGCTGGTCAGCGACTCTCCATGGTGATTGACATGCAATTTCTCTCTTCCTGTCGGGCAGAGGTGTGGGGGGAAAATTGGATGTTGCTGAATAATTGAAAATGAAAATCCCTCTGAATTGATTCCGATGAAAACAAAATTGAGTTCTTCAATTAGGCACCCCGCCTTTGCAGGGCATCTGAGGCCTCTGTCTTTCCTGGCTGCAGGCTCAGATGTTTCTTTCTATGTGCTAAGTGCATTCTTTGAGCCTGGTGGCTTCAGAGGTCTGAAAGTAGCTTGCAGTTGGTAGAATTCAAACATAGTGAGTAGCTCTGAGGCACCCTTGGTTCTTGAAGTGGCTGAGAGGTGCACCCTTTCTTGCACTTCTTCAGGAGACACTGGTGGCATAGCTGCAGGCTCCACCCAGGCATGTGTGTCTGAGGCTCTTGGGAGTGGGCTCTATCTCTCTGCCAACTCTCTGAGAGTCAATGCTCTAATCCCAGATGAAGGTCACTGCTCCTGGTATAGAATGATATCTAACCAAAATTTCTGTTCCGTGACCTAGAGGATTGAGGGTGGAAGGAAAGGCAAACTGTTATGTGGGAGAGGGCATGGATTTTGGGAGGAGGTGCTCAGGTTCAAGTCTTGTCTTCAAGCCAGGAGACCACACAATGTGGTAAAGAAAGCCTGCAGGAGTAGGACAGGAAGGAGCAATGTTAAGGCTCTGGAATGCAGAGGTCCCTCTCCCAAAGAGCAGGGGGCTTCAGAGCCCCTCCTCCCACAACTAACTCTGTGCAGCCCCCTGTTCTACCTCACTTAGTGTTGATCACAGCACTGTTCGGAGTAGGTCTGAAATCTCCTTTCTTATGCAGGAAGGAAACATCTAGATCATCTACTGGGGATTGACGTAGAGTTCATGGGTAGAATTGGTGGTAGTGTGGGGGGAGGTGAACGCAGAAGGGAAGAAGAGTGCATTTTTTCATAGCTAAAAAAATATATATATATATAATAAATTTGCTGTGTCAGTCAATGTAGAATATGCAATTGAGAGCATTAAGCACATTCATATTGTATAATCATCCCTTTCATCCAGTTCCAGAACTTTCTTATCACTCCAGAGTTCCCTATGGCCATTAAGTGTTCACATCCTAACCTTCCTCCCTTAGCACTTTTTACCTAAATATTTATTATCTGAAATTTACTATCTTCCCCAAGTGTAAATTTAGAAATAAACCACAATGGTATTAGTAGATTTTGTCACCAATAGGCATCTAGATATTTTAATATCATATATCAGTGTTACAAATATCCTTAAAAGGCCAGCAAATAGGTAATTTTGGTGCCTGCATGGATGGATACTACCGCAAGTACTTAATTCTGTGATTTAGTATGAAAGCAGCAAATGAATTTATGTAGCTGTATTTCAACAGAATTTTGTGTACAAAAGCAGATGGAGGCATATGCGGCTAGTAGGCCATAGTTTCCTGACCTCTGCGGTAAGCTGTTCTCTACTGTGAAGTTACAGAGTGATGAGACTCATGACTGTATATTGATATTTTTTTTGTATCTTGTTATTAGCATGTTCATTGCAAACATATACATATTGCTTCTACTGTACATTTTCAAATTTGTATTTGAACGTAAGTTCCCTCTATGAATCCATGTATATTATTTTTGTGTTTATAAACATTATGCTGAAGAGTAGTATGTAGTTCACCCTGACTTCTGAGGAGTTCAATACAGGAATAAGAAAAAAGCCCTGGATCCTTGATAAATGGTACAGTAAATTCTAGGATGTCTTTGCCATACCCTAGGATGTGGCTGTCTAGCCTCTCACTACACGTCTAGTGTCTGTTCACACTATTCTCCAGGGAAGACTCTTACAAGGCATTTCTTACTCTGAGAGCCTTCTTTCTTCTACATCTCATACCTGTTTCTCTGTTACCCATTAATCACTTATCCTGGTTTTTAATCCATAGAACAACTCAGATTCCACATCAACAAAATACGTATAAACAGCTTTCCACTCACCCCAAGAATTCCTTCCCCTGTATTCTAAGAGTCAATAGACTTTTCTTTAAAAGGGCCAGCCAATAACTGCTTTAGCCATCCAGGTCAAACTGTCTTGTCTGAAATGCTTAACTCTGCTATAATAAGAAAACAGCCACAGGCAGTATTCAAATAAGTGGGTTTAGTTGTTTTCCAATTAAATTTTAGTTAGTGATCCCTGCTTTAATTTAATCCTGACTCCTCTGGCATTGTTTGCCATCGTCCTCTGAATGTTCACCATTGTGTTAGCATTGCTCTTTCTTCTTTCTATCATCCATCCATCCATCTACCCATCCATCCACCCATCCATCCACCCATCCATCCATCCATCCATCCATCCATCCATCCATCCA
>NDGN011553034.1:0-18027 GCA_002564285.1 Tympanoctomys barrerae | reverse complement strand
ACTCAGGCCCTTGCGCTTGCCAGGGAAGCGCTTATTCCACTGAGCCATCTCCCCGGCCCTTATTTTCCTTTTTTTTTAAAAAAAAAAAAAAAGATTATTTATTTATATATTTGGTACAGGTCTCGCTTTGCAGCTCAGACTCACAGTGATCCTCCTGTCTCAGCCTCCACAGTGCTGGGATTATAGGTGTGTGCTACCATACCCAGTTTCAGTAGCCAACTCACTACAGGGTCAGCACAGCACGTGGTACCAAGGATTGAACCCAGCTCCTTCCACTTGCCAGGCAGGCATTTAGACCACGGAACTGCTAAAGCATAGTCTAACTTATCATGAATAGTAACACTTACATTTTCTTATTTGATTTAGCAGCTTTATTAACAGAGTCTCTTTCTCTCTGACTTTTTCTTGATTTAGTGTAACACCTAAACATTACATGGTATTTGAATATCAAGTTGAATTAATGTTATAAGAAATTCCTATTCTGACACATCTTGAGATTTGTACTGGACAATTTCTTTCTTACATAAAGCTGTAACGAGAACCATATAAATCCTGATATAAATATATATATGTAAATTTATGCATATTTACTAATGATAGAAATAATAATAAATGTGCTCCAGTAATAGTGAATTAAAGTATACTTATCCTTAAATCCATTGTGGTCTCCCTTCCCCATCCTTGAATTAGGAGCCAGGCCAGTTTCTCTGATCTTTTCAGCCTAATTTAAGGACTGTCAATTTGGAACAAAGGCAAGTGATAGAGAAGGGCTGTGTATCCGGAAAGACTCACAATGAGAAGTCAAAATCATTTCCTTGAACATTCAGCAAAGGTGTTAACTATTTACAAACCAGGAGGCAGAAGTGAATGCGCAGGGCTCGGCTTGTCCAAGCCCCCATTTCCCCATTTACTTGTGGTGCATTTCAGAAGACCTAAGAAGAGATAAAGGGCTAATACATATTCTTTAATGTACAAGATTATAATTAACCTAACGTCTGTTTCAAATTTACTATTATCTATTAAGGAATAAATAATTTTACAGCCCTCTAATGTAGCTCTTACGCTTTAAATCACTGACCATAACTAATAAGCAGCTTAATAGAAAGAATACCCTAAATACAGCCACAGACCACAATTTCACCGAGCATAAATCATCATCATTTTTAATGCAAGGGCAACAGCAAATCTCTGTAATTACTGGGTGCATTTTGAATCACTTTTATTATTACTGCACTGGTCCCATTAAAAATCCAAAACACTGAACTGCATGGAATATAAAACTGGAATTATGATACACTACAAACCCTAATTGAAATCCATAAATTCTCTACTAGTATTCAGAATTATTTTGTTGCCCAAGAAGTTCAGCTATGCAGAATTAACTTTGAAAGCATTTGCTCTGTCTATAGCAATAAGTAAGAGTGTTTTACACTGCCAAATTGGGGGAGGTTTTTATTTTTCTTGGAGTGAAATTACATAAATTGTTTTTTATTCACTCAGAACCTTACCTTTCTGAAGGAAACATTAATATGCAAAAAATGAAGTGAATATATCAAACAGAGTATAACTTCTAGAAAAAGATATGAAATGATGTACTTTTACTTGTCTTTCTCAGCCACCACAACTGAGTACAAGTCGCTGCACATCAGCATTAATCTCCTTACTCAAATGACTGAAGAATGTCACTAAATTTTTACAAGGGTAACAGGCACACAATGGCAGTGCTCCTATAAGAAATGAACATAAGATGAACGAAAGAATAAGTTTAATGACTAATAACTTTAAAAAGCCTCTTAAAAATCTTTCGTACTACCCTGATAAACATTTTTTTTAATAACTATGTGTCAAGTTGTTTTGCTACATAGACAAGTTTATATAAATGGCATTCTGGGCGCAATTTCTAGGTATGCAGGAAAACCTATTTCCTTTGATATTTCAGATTTTTTATAGTTGGAGAATATTCACTTGTGTAAAATGTAGTATCTTGAGAATAGGACCAAACCCTAAACATAAAATTTATTCAGGTTTCATATACATGTTGTACACACAGGCTGAGATAATTTTATGCAATATTTTATTTTTATACATAATAACTCTGTGTGAAATAAAATTTTATGGTACAGAATTTTTCACTTATATAATATCATGCTAGTGCTAAAACTTTTCAAATCTGGAAGCTTTTGGATTTGGACATATTAGGATTAGAAATGTCCAACCTGTATGTGTATCTTTTACATTGCCAGACACATAGTCCATCAATTCTGAAATTTACATGAATATATAAATACACCATTTACTCTCAAGATCATACAGCTGATCACACAATGCAATTAATTTTATTCAAATTACAGTTTTCTCTGCGGTGACTCATTCACTTCACTACTGCCACAGTGAAGGTCCCGGCACTACAAAACCAACAACTGCCTCACAATATTGCCGTGTCACCACGGGGAGCCTTCCACAAGTAATGTGCGCTCTGTTTCTCTATTCATACTGTATCAGCATCTTAAAGCCCTGCATCACCTTTGAGTAGTTCAGTTTTAAACATACTTTCCAATCACTGCCAAGAAAGAGGGCCACACTGTCGCTTGGGTGTTCCCTGCCCACATCACAGGCCTGCTCATAGCCCTCCCTGCTAGACCTGGCTCTCAGTCCAGCCTTTATGTTCTAAATTCCCTGGATCTCTCATCTTGGGCAATTTCTTCTATTTTTCAGCTTTTAATATATTTAATAACCAGGCTGATGTCTTATCTTTACCTGCCTTATGCAGTCCCTTAGTCTATGCTTTCAATATTTCATAAATTTATCATTTCTTATCACTTATAAGCTCAACAAGAGACCCAATCTTAGTATTTAGCTAAAGAACATTTCCTGTAATTCTAAATAATAAAATGTGCATAATTTAAGAACTAGGTAACTTTTATTTATACCTAGTTACTGCAAGTTTTCATAATTACACCCAATTTGGCTCCAAGAAACTCACAAACACAAATAACAATATGGAAGATTCAACAGTAAAAATATTAAAGTTAAAATCTTCTCTCCTCCATATAAGACTCAAGATTGTGTTTGTATCCAAAAATGGGCAACTGAGATCAACAGACACTTCTCAGAGAAAGAAGTATAAACAGCAAATTAATACATGAAAAACGCTTAACATCACTGGTCATTCAAAAGATGCAAATTAAAACAACACTGAGATTCCATTGCACCCAAGAAAAAAATGGTTATTATCAAGAAATCAACCAATGACAAGTGCTAGAGGGACTGTGTGGTAAAAGGAACCCTTCTCCATTATTGGGGGGAGTGTAGACTGTTTCAACCACTGTGGAATTCAACATGGAAATCCTCAAAGAAAAATTAAAAAAAAAAAACTAGAGGTACAATTTGACCGAGCTAGTGCCCTTCTTGGTATCTTCCCAAAAGAAATTCAAGCATCATACCACAGTGATCTATGCACACCTGTGTTTATAGCAGCGCAATTTGCAATAGTTAAATCCTGAAAACAGCCCACATGCCCATCAACAGATGAGTGGCTAAAGAAAATGTGGGGGATTTTGTACAGTGGAATATTATTCTGCCACAAAAAAGGATAAATGAGATATTTCTGGGTAAATGGATATGCCTTGATATTATAATTTTAAGTGAAATAAATCATACGTTTAGATACCACATTGTTTCTATTGTGTGAGAAAATGAAAGAGTAAATAAGAGTTAAAAATTATAAGGTATTGGGAATTAGGAAGAAAATGATCAAATGACAAGGGGTATAAAAGAGGGGAAAGGGAGAAAAGCAAAAGGAAATAAAGAGAATAGAAGGGGAAAAATGGAAACAAAGTTTTTGTAAATATGAGAGGGAAGAAGGAGTGAATGGAGGCAAGAGAATTTGGGGAAAAAGTTATCAAGTACGAATCAGCACTTACAGGTACAAATTCCCTATGATGCTGTTCAGCTCCACAAACACTCCCTAGGCTCTAATATCCCCAAGCCCGGTGGCAACCGTAATACAATAAAAATATTTCCTCAGTAATTCAGGGTAGAATATTAAAATGCCAGCTTTCCAAGAGGAAAAATATATGCATAGATAAGGAGTCACAATTTAATTATAAAGTTTATAAGTCACACTGACCTAAAAGACAGATAGCATATAATTTTCAAAAAAATACTCCTGAACTCTATTCTATCCCCTATCATAAGTTCCATGTATCCAACAGGGCACCGTGGCATGCATTTGGTGACGGCCTATAGGCTGAAAGATGAGCGTGGGTCCGACACGAATGTCAGTGGATCTGGCTTTTACAGCGATGCACAAGTGAAGGAGGAGGAGAGGATCATTTTACAGAGCATCTCATTGGGCGCAGCACCTGCACACGTCCACCTGGCCTTGTGCTGGGCTCAGCAGGACAGAAGACGACCACCGAGGGTGCCTTCCGTGGCACCGGAGGCTCACCGGAGCAACTGCCTGATAATACCCTAAGAGCACAATGAAACGCGCAATGTCTGGGGGCGTAGCTTCAATGGTTTGGCAGCTCCGGCTCCAACATTTACGTAATTGTAATGGATCACTATGACCCGAGAGTGATTACATATGTAGACGGGACTGTATTCACATAAACAAGATAAAAGCATTTTTCTGAAACATGAAAGTAAAACTTAATTGAGTGTTTTCAAGCCTAAAGAACCTCTTTTTCCTCTAAACTTGGAGCAAAAAACTATTATTTTTAAATCTTGGAAAATGTTAATGTCCTAAGATAAATAAAATATATATTCTGGTCTTCTTACATACACATCTCAGTCCAGAAAGGATCTAAAGTAGGAAAAAGGCATATGTCTTTTAAACAGAACACTATTTAATGTGCCGTGGCCAAGACACTTGTTTATAATTTTAAACAAGCTAATTCCAAATGAAAGTAGGTCGAGTGTGGAGGCTAACTTGGATTAACTTGAATCTGCTTTGCATGATTTTGTAGTTCTCAGAATAATAGATTAAGACATCAAGTAGAAATTGCAAAGTAGGCTGATTCCGCAGAAATCCCTGAAAGCCCTGGCTCGGAACCCAGAACCTGGTTCTCTCTGCACCCGAGAACCCCTGCCCGACCTCCTGCGTCTCAACACTGCCCCCTCCCTGAGCCACCGAGCTTCCCACTCACTTCCTTTTCGTTGGTGATTTTCAGCATTTACAGGAACTCCCCAGCTGCGAGGCTGGCCTCTCACTGACCGTTCTGCCTATTAAATTAATTACACAAACCTCAACAAGAACTACAGGGAAAAGCGAAGCCACCGTCCACTGTGGCTAAGGAAGAAAGAGGAGGGTTAGAAGACAGGTCTTCAAGTTGGGAGAGGAAGGAAGGAGCTGGCTGGGCCCGCAGGCATCACGGACCGCTTCCCCCCATTCCCTTCTGCAGAGAAGGAACGAGGACTGACAGGCTCTACCGCTGAACAGAAAGCCTCCGAGCCTGCTTCCTGCGTGCTCCTCCAAGGAGATGCATGAGCACGTGGATGCACGTATGTGGTGTGGACAAGTGCCTGGGTGTGCACACGTGCACAGTCCCCACAGTAGAGTGGTGAGCCACTCTATTACCAAAGCATATCCTTCCTTCAATAGGAATGGGATTCTTGCCAGCATCACCTCTACTCAGAGCTAATAATTCCAATGATTATTGCTGAAGAGAAATCTCAAACGCTGTTTGCCGTCCTTGAGCAAAAGTTCTTAATATATTGTTTGATAGTTCTGTTTGTAGGTTTTTAAAGCATAAGCTAAATATCAGGAAAAATGTCTTCCCTATATATGGTAAAGATTACTCCACTTCAAAGACAAAAGGAGGAACACCATGAGAAAAAGGGCTTTAAAACTTGAACTCATTTCTAACCGTAAAAAAAGAGAACTAACTTTATTCATGAGTAAACTTTATGAGCAGCTAAGTGACCACATGTATTGTATAAACTATGAAAATTATAAAAGAATTATTTTCATGATAACATTTTAAATGTCTTATATTACAAAATATGTGTAAGTGCCCAACTCATTTTACTGGATATTTGTAAATGCCTTACAATGAGTACGTACTGACAAAATAAGTGCTTTGAAAGCATTTAGAGTAAACTAACTACTTTGCACTGAGGTGAGATGGAACAGATAGAAGGTAAAAGATTCAGAGAAGACACTACCAATGACCTTGCCCAGTATTTTCTGATTGTTCTCCTTTTCTAGCAAACCTGGTGGGCTTCCAATGAGGTGATTATAATGAAATACTGTCAAATTGTCTTGTACCTTAACACCACAAAGATGCAGTCAATTTGCTTCCTAAAATAAATAGGCTTAGTAACTCTCCAGGTCAAATATATGCAGCAGGTCTCCCATCTGTACAATAAATTTTAAAGTCATTAGCCCTATAGAGAAGACCCTTTGCAACCCTAACTCTTACACCTTGGATATGCAGTGCACTCCCAAGTCTTAGGAGCTAAAGGCTTAGTCCCCACCTGGTAACACAGCCAGGAGGTTGGTGAACCTTTAGTAGGCGGGGTCTAGTAAGAATAAGGCCACTGGCGCTGTGCCCATGATGGATGTGCTAGGATTCCAACTTGGCCCTTCTGTCTCTTTTGCTTTGCAGGTGCCACAGTGTGAAGAGCTTTGCTCTGCTGTGTGTGATGTTCACCCCACCACAGGCTCAATGCGACAGAGCCAAGTGACCGTGAACTGAAATCTCAGAGGTTGGGAGTCAAACCTTTCTTCTTTTCAAGTTGTTTATCACAGCTGTTTGATCACAGCAACAAAAAGCCAATATTCAGTCAAATACTAAGCTTAGTTTTATCCCAGTGCTACTGCCACCCTACATGGGCCACTCACCAATCTAAATCTTGTACTTTCCTTACTTGTATTATGCTAATGTTGTTTCATGAATCATTCATTCCTTGAAATATTTATAGTAAGGCATTATATATATATATATATATATATATATATATATATATATATATTTACAAAATGAATCAGATTCCTCAATCTCACACTCAGATTCCAATGCCCAGTTCACACTAGCTTCCCTTGGAGAAATTATCTATTCATTATATTCTAGGTCCTTCCCAAAGATTCTCCAAACTCTCTATCAAGATGAACACTCCAAGATTGAACTATTACAAATTGTGCTGCTCTAAACATGGGTGTACACAGAGCACTGCACTATCATGCTTTTAATTCTCCCAGGAAGCTATGCAGAAGGGGAATTGCTGGGTCAGATGGGACCTCTAGTCCTAGTTTTGTTAGGAATTTCCATACCAATGTCCACAGTGGTGGTACAAGTCTATACTCCCACCAACAGTGTAGAAGAGTTTTTCTACTTTTTTTTCCCCATCTACCAAGGAATGGATAATAACGCTATGGTATTTTTGTGCAAGGGAGTATTACACAGCTATAAAGAAAAATAAACCTGAGACTTTTATAGGTAAATGGATGCAACTAGAGATCATCCTCATACGTGAAATAGATCATTTGTACTTGCATGTACAGACATCATATTTTCTCCTTAGTGTAAGAAACGGAAAGCGTAAATAAGATACAAAAGGCACAACATATATGTGAAAGGGGAAGAAACTGCTCAAAAGGAAAGAACAACTGGAATGGAGGAAAGGAGAATAGAAGGAAGGAATATATATATATATATATATGTATATATATATAAAATATGTGATAATTAAAATGATTTTACTCCTAATTTCTATTAGTTCATTGAAAGAACTATATAGTTCTTTCAATATAGAACTATGGTATATAGTTTGATCAACCTTAGATGACTGTATCTGGTAATCTGAGCAGCTATTTGGAAGATTAAAAACATGCAATATAATAACCATTGTTAATTTTCTATCATCTTGTTTTGCAATTCTGTATCATTTTAATTTTTAATTTTCTTTAAATAGAGAGAAAAGATGAACAGCTCCCTCCTTGGAATTCCCACAGAACTCTGCTTATATTTCAGCTCAGCATTTGTACAATGTAGAAATGCCATGTATTTCCACTAACATGTATCCATAGATGATGAATCTGTGCATGCATATAGCTGTGAATGTGCACCTTGCCCCAGGTTATAAATTCTCGTAGGATACAGCTATACCATAGACACCTCCACATTCTCCCACATAACATGTACTAGTATGTTGTAAATTTTTAGTGCTTAATAAATACATTTTGAATGTAAGCAAGAGTATTAATAATGATTAACAATATACCAAAGAGTAGTACTAGCCAAAAATTTGGAATTCACCCAATGTAAGTCTGAAATACTCTATAAATTTACAGTATTTTCTCTGAAAAATAGTTTTTTGATTTCTTCTGCCTGTGTTTATTATCTGAATTGCAACAAGCTTAGTTTATTATATCTGAGATGTGCCCCAAATTCCATTTCTAGTAGGCCATGTGAAGCGTGCAGTATGTAGGTGATGCAGAAGAAGTATAAAAGGGCAGCCAGGCATGTTCTCTGTGGCATTTTCAAGAATAATCTGAATCTTTCATGGGACTTCAAGGCTGATTTAGAGCTGGAGTCTTATGACCACTGTGTAACCATATGGCTTTTCAGAAAACAAAACTACTTTCTCAGACCTATTTGTCCAACTATATATAATCAAAAAGCAGCCCTGCTCAAGAACCTTTTATTTAAAGAAACCAAAGTCCTGAGGTTGTATATTAAATACCACACAGACACACCAGCATAATTATAGACAGATCACCAAAAAGTTTTAAATATATATTTTGTTAGACTCATTCAATCTTTCAAAATCTAATAGCATTCCTGGAAAGGTTTGCCTATACAAAACCTATTTACAATTATTTACCCTTTCTAAGAGTACAACTCATTCCGTTTTGACAAGTGTATATATCCACAAGGCCACAACCATAACCAAGATATACAGATATAGGATGTATATTTTCCACATCCCTTATCCTTCCAAGCACAAGCAATCAGTGATGGCTTTTTGTGTCACTATGGCTTTGCCTTCTCTAGAACATTCTATAAATGGATTCATACACAATGCAGTATTCTGTGTCTGGTTTCTTTCATTTGCCATAATGCTGTCCAGGTTTATTCATGGTACTGAAAGCACAAATGATGTGTTCTTGCTCTTGGTCAGTTTTGCAACAGTGTGGATATACGCCATTCAGGTTGTTGCTACCTTGGAGCTATTTTAGCTAAAGCTCCAGCATATACGCATTCATATGCAGGTGCTGCTATGAGCGTCTGCTTCTCTGCCTCTTATGTAGCGACATGAAAGTGGGGCTGCTTACAACATGAAGTTTATGTTCATCCTTACCAGAAACTGCCAAGATACCATCCAAAGTGGATGGCCCATCCTGTATCCTTACTAAAACTTTGAGTTCACTTGTTCTATGTTCTTAATACCACTTGTTTCTGACAGGCTTTGTAAATTCTACAACCACTAGAGTTGTAGAATGGCTCACTGTGGTTTTGATTTACATTTCTCTAATGACTAATGCTGTGCATTTTTAATGATATGCATAATGACAACCTATACGTCTCCTTTGGTGAGAGTCCAAATGCTTGTCAACTTTCCTTGTTGTCTTATTAATGAGATATATGAATAATCTATATGTTCTACTTGCCAGTCCCTTATTAAGGTCCTTTTGCAAATACTTTCTCCTGGTCTCAGACTTGACATTTATCTCTTTAACATAGTTAAGGAACTTATATTAAGGGAAAAAAATAATTTACGTATTTATACGTTTACCATAGTTGAAACAGATTACTTGACAATATCTTGTTAGTGTTTTAGAATATTTTAGATTTATAGAAAAATTACAAAGATAGTATAAAAATGTCCCATACATTCATATACCCCATTTCTACTATTATTAGTATTTTATAGTATTGATACACTTTTAATAATTAGTATCCATTTTAAAGTTTATGTCTGGTGGTTCAGCATCCTACTCATTCCTGGGCCTTGATCTGTTGATTGTTTTTTTTTTTCTTGGTAAGTCAATGTTTTCCTTTCTCTTTTGCATGTCTTGTAATTTTTTACTAAATGCAAAATATTACAGGTAAAACCACAGCTGAACCTGAGACAAACTTGCATCTACTGCTGGAATGGACCTATCTCTTCTCTTGGTTATTCTCATGGGTGACGGAGTCCATCCAAAGAGCAGCTGAGCTGGGTTTGGGCTTTATTGTTGCTATGGTGACCTTCAGTGTAGCAAGGATTTTGAATTCCTTCTCCAGTGGATTCCCACCGCCTTGTGTTTCCTATGACACAGAGGTGATGCCAGTGTATTTTTAGCGCTCCCACTGAGCCTGCAACCCCCAGCCAGCCTGCCACACACAGGCAACAGCAGGCACCTCTCTCTGGAATTCTATTCTTTCCCCAAGTCAAGACCTGTTACTGACAGCAAGTCTCATGGTATGGTCAAGAAGGGCTTGTTAAATTTTCCTGCTGCCACCTCTGTCTTTGATAGATCCTATTCACTGGAGCTATAAGGATGGGGCTTCATCAGCACTCCTATCTCTTTGACCCATGGGTGACCACAAAGCTCTGCCTTGTACTGATGGTGGGTCCTAGGTTCAACTTGCTCCTTCCTTGCTATGACTGAATGCTTTATCAGTTGAATCCTGGACACAAATGGATTTCCCAATTCTACTGGTAAAGATAGACTAGGAAAGCATCTATTTTAATTTATATCTAGATTCTACAGCTTTTAGTGTCCTACAACAAAAGGCGTCAGGCAGACAGTGGTGAACACTGTGCCTGTCCCCCAGGTAATTCACCGCCACTGGTGCATCTGCTCCAGAGGACAGACCTCTCTACTTTCCTCCCTTCCTTGATCATTCTGATAAATACTCAGGGCAGTCTTGGGATAAATAGCAAACAAGTAAACACAAACAGTCTCTCTAGAGTTTTTGGGAATTAGGAATTGTCAAGACAGCCTATACTTTAAAATTCAACAAAAACCTTAGCTGTTTTCATCAAATATGCTTTGATGGTTGTAACGATGCCTCTTGGGCTCTGCCAAAGATAAAACAATGAGTTTTTTTTTTTTTTTCCTCTGTGGAGTGTAATCTGGCAGCTTTTATATCTTGGGTCTCTAATGGGTAAAAATATACATGTTACTGTAGATTATTCATCTTTTTTCATCACTAACATGAGAGCAAGGAAGGGAAAAGAATGAAAAGAGAATAGAAGAAAAAATGAGAACAAGTCAGATAAGGAAGGGAAGAAGAGTTGAAGTGAAGGGAGAGGAATGGAGAAAAAAAAAATCAAGATACACTATGTACAGATACAAATTTCCAATGATAAATGTGATTATGTATATCAATGAGTTCTGATAAATTTAATTATACATACAAACATATGTTAATAAATAAAATGGAACAGTGTCTTCTTGAGGCTTTTACACTCTAAGTGAAAGCTGAACCCTAGAGTTTAATATCATTTAAAACAAGTTACGAATCCCAAAGGACATTAGAATCCTGTACTTTTTTGTTATTCTGAAACTTTCTATATCTAATAGCTTCATCACTATTTTGAAACACTCCTTCTTTCCAAACCAGTAAAGCTACTGTTCAGTATTTACACCTTCTATTCTCACTCAAATATTCAGAAAGTATCCTAGGCCTACTATCTTTAAAACACACATGACTTCAGAGGTAAAACACTGGCTTTGTCTTACTGGAACTGGTTAATATGCTAACCAGTTCCTCAGTCTAGGCGAACTCCCCCCTTTCCCAATTAAGGCCAAGAAGGGAGTAGTCAGTAGTTTGCAAATGAATAGATTTGATACAAGACACATAAATTTATAAGAGTACCTCATATTGTTTATCCAAAAGGCCACGTGCAGAAGAGCACAAGAGATTTGTTTGACCATTAAAGACCTGAGGAATCAAGCCAAGGCCCTGGATCCCATGGCAATGTCCCTCAGGAGTCCATCTGAAGGTGTAGTGCCCACTGCAATGTCTCATGAAAGTCCTTATCAAGGAGGAAGATGCAAAGGCCAATGGTGGAAATAGGAAGTCTTGGCAGGCAGGAAAAGGATCTGAGAGCTGGGGGCTCAAGGTGAGGAGAAGACCTGCCCTGAGAGAGCAGCAGCCTTCCCCTTTGGGGCAGACCTGAGCTCCTACATGGGAGTAGTGAGTTCTTATGAGGAAAACCAGCCATAACAAAGCAGTCCCTGAGAACTCAGCAGCATGCAGCCTTCCCTTTTGTTCCCCTTTAATGCAATTGGCAACACTCCTCGGGTGGGCCTTGCACTTTAAGAACCATGCTGATGCAGTTCAGCCTGGTGTTTCCACCTAAACTGACCATTAGTTAACCCATCACAGTTATTTCCCCAAGTACATTATTGCTACTAACTCAATTTCAATATCTATCTGCAATTTTAGTAGCAAAAACAAACAATTCAAAAACACGAGTCTTTGCAAAGGGGATACTTATTGGAAATGAATAAATCTATTTTTAGGAAACAACTCAAAATTGATGTATAACCCTCCAGACAAAAAGCTGAGAGTAAGTTTTGTGCAGCCTCTATGCTTCCATCATGACTGTGAAGCCACACATGATCAAGGAATTAACAAACCAAGTCCCTCAAGTTTCTGCTCAAACTTAATATAATTTAGGGCGTCCGCTTAAAAAATAGATATTTGGAAGTGACTCTTATCAATACCAGCTTCACGCTTCCTACATAGTCACACTGCTGTTTTGTCTTGTTAGTTATTTAATTGTTCGGATTTGGAGCCTGAAGTAGGCCGAAGCTGCCAGCTAATGTTACCGCCAACGACTCTCCGCTGCGTCTGCATCCCACCCCTGATGCGGAGTATGCCCCTCTGGTTACTCAAAGCAACTCAGATGAACTTCTGAAAGTATTCTGAGAAAGAAAAGTCATTTTGTTAGCTGCCTGGCTTCACATCCTCTGTTTCATTACCTGGAAGAAAAGTTTGGGATCCTAAGAATACACCTGAAGCTACAAGAACAAAGCATGCCTTCAGCAAACTTTAATAGGACAAAACTCCTGAAGGCAACACCAATAACCAACATTGTTTTTCGCAGTCTATGGCATTGTGGTAACCATAAATGATCAATGAAATGTAAAACCTTTTCGTGCTTTCCTTGCTCCCTGTGCTCTTCTTTCCCTTCTTCTCTCCCTCCCTTCCTTCTCCTGCTTTACCAGCACACCACTGGGCCAACCTCACAGCTACAGCAGTCTCAGTGGGACAGAATGAGCTGTCTGGGCAGGAAGACTTAACCTCGGGTTCCCAGTGTCTATACTAGAAAATGGAGCTTTTGTTACCAAAGTGGTGGATTTAGTTCATTTGTGTCTTCTTTTAAGTCTCATGATGTTCATCAGTGCTTGTAATAGACGTTGAAAGAATGAAGAAATTCTCCTTACCTTAAATCAAATAAAAAAGTTTATTCTATCATAGCATCTCTGAAACTTAAATTAGTATACCACTGCATTTTAAAAAGAATGAAGGTCTCTAAGACATATCCACTCCCGGTCCCATTGCTATTTATCATAAACTTAAAAAGTAATGAAGCCCCATACTGCAATGTTTTGTTTTGCTTTGTTTTTTGTTTTGCTTTGTTTTGTTCTGTTTTGTTTTGCAGTAGTGGGAATGATGCAGGAGGGCTGTACTGCTGAACTACATCTGTAGCCTCTTTTTTAAAATTTTGAGATAGGGTCTCACTAAACTGTTCACCTTGACTTGAAACTAGCAAAGCTCCCATCTCAAGCTCACATGCAATGATTTTAGGTAGAACAGTACCGTGACAGAGTCCGTGGGCCACGGGGCAGTGCACCTCATTTTCAAATGAACTTTGCTAGTTGTTACTCGCTAATTATTTATATTACTTAAACTTTTAACCCACATCTATAAAACAGGAATGGCAAAAACAACCTCTACCACAGGACATTGTCATGAAACTTGTACAACTCTGAATTAAAAATGAATTAAGGTGAGAACGGAAAATACTATTTGAACTTTCTAAACTTAATGAGGAAAATAAGAGAGGTGATTTAAGCAGAGCTATCTTCTCCAGAGGTGAAAAGGATGGCTAAACCCATCTGTAACTAATTAACATATGGGCTAGTGAAGAATATACTTAATTATCACAATTAATGAAATCAAAGCATCATAGAAAGAATTTCAGAATACAGCTCTGGCTTTTTTCAGTGTGCCAGCTTTCAAAAGAGAAATCTTAACCCTTCCCTTTACCCGCCCCAAATTACTTTTAATATAATTTCGCATGTCCATCTAAAAACAGCTATTTTGCAAGTGATGAAAATATCGTATTTGTCAGACAGCAACAGTCCATGGGTCCTAGTCACATGTTTTAGCAAGAGTCAGAAGATCTGAGGATTCAATCCACTACCATTCTGCAAGGTGAGGATATCCATACAAAGATCAAATTAACAGAGGTAAATGTGCTGGCCCAAATTGTGGCAGTTGAAAAGCTCTGACTTTGAAAGACACTGCAATAAAGCAAAGGTAATGTCACCAATCCAACTGCAACTCCTTACCACGTCTTGATACCTGAGGAAGTGACTCAGCTCTAAGGTACAGTGCATGCAACAGGCACAGCTGGAACTTTTTTCCTACTCTACCAGCCTGAGAAAGCAGTGCATGCATGTGATCCCAAGTGACACCAACTCCCATTCATTCCTGATGCCTAAAACTGTCACTGATACAATTAACAACTCATCAAATTACCAGTTTCTTTTCTCACATTAGCTGGAACTATGCACCTTTACTTGGTCCTATAGGAAATAAGTCCTAAATAGTGCTCTGAGGATATTTTTTTTATGTAGAATATTTTCCCTTCATAAAACTCATCTATAACTTTATTACTTTCTGGCCATGAAAATATTGCTACTACTTAAAGCAGTACTATTTTTGTCAATCAAGACCTTCCCAGAGGAGCACTTCATAATAAAGCAATGTAGCATTCTGCATGGATACAAGCATGCTTAAAGTGGCTATGCGTTTACTGCATGATTGATGGCTGGCTTGGGAAGTGCTGCGTGTAGCCAGTTCTGCAGACTCAGCTGAGCTTAGCACCTGATTTACGTATCTTCTCCAGAAATATTCTATTCCTCTACCCTATATTTAATCCTTGCTCTGATGGCTTTTTAAAAAACCCATCTATGTGACCTTCCGATAAATGCTCAAATATAAATCAAAGTTGTTAAATTAATATTTCTTGCAGTTTTCCAATTTTACCTTTGTTACACATTGAGCTGTTATTGCTATGAAAAGCCAAAGATTCAAATTAAAACAAAGGCCACTTTGATGTGTTTTATAAGGGTTTTCAATCTGACTGGCACCTGGCAAGCAGCTCTATCTGTATCTTTCACCAAAGGTCTACAGGGTGGTTGGGGCAGGAAGGGAGGGGACTACTGGAGAGAAGTGGGGAGTGGAAAGCGGGAAGAAAAAGGTGAATGAATCTCCAGCACTTGAAGGAATTTCCTCTGCTGAACTGAGTTTTTGCCCTCTGGTTCAAAAACAAAACATCTCCATATGCCGAGAACTCTAAATTATTACCTAGAATTAGGTGGCTGTTACCTTTCAAGTCTGAAGGTGCCACACTGCCAAAAGTCATGAGCAGAGGGCCAGAGAGATAGCTCAGCAGACTAAATGCCTGTGTAGGCAAGTGCAGGGATGGGGCCCGATCCCCAGCACCACAGGCTGTGCCAGCCCTGCCCCCAGGGTATGCTGAGCCAGCCACGGAGACCAGGCATGGGGGCACACACTTATAACCCCAGTGCCGGGGAGGCTGAAAACAGGAGGATCACTATGAGTTCTAGCTGTGTAGTGAGACCCTGCACCAAATACATTAAAAAAAAAAAAGAGTCATGAGCAGGAAGTCAGAAATGACAATATCATGTGGATGATTCTTGAAGTGATTACACGCTGAAGCCAAATAGCAGGCATTCCTCAGAAAAGACAGACTGTAATTATGTTCTGAAAGTAAGATTATTAGAAATGCTTCATCTGGTTGATTCCAGAAACATCATTTCCTGTTTTCACCAAAACTATCTACAGTGACTTCATTTAATAAATGTATTAATGTAATAGATCTCAACATGAAGCAAAGTTAGAAAAAAAGTGCTTATTTTTAAATCACTGAAAAGATATTCTGGGCTGGGAAGATAGCTCAGTAGAATAAGCACTTGCCTTGCAAGTGCAAGGTCCTAAATTCAATCCCAGAACTGCCACAAAAAAAGAAAGAAAAGAAAAGAAAAAAAAAGAAAGAAAGAAAAAGAAAAAAGATATTCCATAGATTTAAACACTCATTTTCAACAAAAATTCCTACAAAATTAGGAACTCAAGGACATATTCTTAACATTACAAAGGTCATCATAAGCTGAGACCCAAGGACAGAAAAACAGCAAGATTATTACAGTATTTTCATTAAAATTTGGACCAAATTGAGAATGCCTAATTGTAATTATTATTTAACACTGCCTTACTCATTCTAGCTAATGCATTAGCACAGAACAAAGAAATGAGAGCTATAATTTCTGTAAAATAGGGGATAATATTGTGTGTATAATTATATATAAAATTAGAGCTTTTCATTATGTTAAAATAAATTTCAAGCAGATTACAGAGTTAAACATAAAAACAAAACAAAAAAGATATAAGTATATATTAATTTATTATAGACTAGAGAAGGGATTTACAAGGATAAAATCAATCATAAAAATAGAAACTGATTCTGCTTAATAAAAAGGGTAATCTAAAAGGCAAACAACACGGCTGGCCAAATAGCTCAGCAGATTAAAGCACTTGCTTAGGCAGACGCAAGGGCCCAGAGTTCGATCCCCATTGTGCCATGCCAGCCCTGCCTCCAGGGCCCGATGAGACAGAAATTGCAACTGGGCATGGTGGCATGGCATACACCTGTAATCCCAGTGCTTGGGAGGCTGTAAACAGGAGGACCATTACAAGTTCAATCTATGTAGTAAGACCCTGTAGACCCTGTGCTAAATACAAAATAATAATAATAATAATAATAATAATAATAATAATAAAATAAAAAGGCAAACAGCAAATTTAGTAAAATTCTTTCAGTATAGACAAAATGTTTTTATTAAAGAGTCTTTTTACATTTGGAACGGACACTTGCATATCAATAAAATGGCAGGTGGAGGAGCTAGTAATTCAAGATGAGGTCTTCACATTGGGAAATATTTTACAATCATTAAGTTATATGCAGTACCATAAACATTAGCTAGATGCTTTGAGTGATTGCAATTATCAGGTATTATACGTGGCCCTTTCCTTGTAATACACATTGATGCATTGCAGAAGAGTATTGATTACATAAGCCTTGAGAAGATTACTGATGTTCAAATTAGACCAATTTTGTAAATGAGGACATTCAGGAATAGAGAGATTAAATAACTTGTCCAAATAAATGGCAAAATAAAAATTCTAGCTCAATTCTTTCTTGGTCTATACTGTCTATATTACTCCAGCTTGAAAGAAATAGCTTTAAAAGTATTAATAATATGTAAGAATTTTAAAATTCTGGACTGTCAATAAAACACATAAAGTTATATTTTAAAATTAATTTTATTGGTACTCTTTAGATACATATAATGAAAACATTTGTTATTGGGAATTCATACTTGTGCATAATATATTTTGAGTCCTCTTTTTCCCCATTTCTCTTCCCTTCAACCCTTTCCCCCATTATTTAGAAAACCTCTGTTTCCACTTTTCTCCTTCCTCCATTCTCTTTTATTCCCTTTTCCTTCCTTCTCTTACCCCTCACCCACCTCTCCCATTTGAACTTTTTTTCCTATTTCCCAATATCTGCCATCAATTATGGTCCTTATTTATGCTTTCCGTTCTCAAACAAAAGAAACAATGGAGTCTTTAAACAGGTGGCTAAGCTATTTCATTTAAAAGTATAGTCTCAAGGTACATCCATTTACCTAGAAAGTTTTCAAACTTATCCCTCTTTACCGCAGAGTAGCACTCCATTGTATTAAAAAACACACACACACACACACACACA
>NDGN011553029.1:0-12710 GCA_002564285.1 Tympanoctomys barrerae | reverse complement strand
GAGAAAGAAAGCTCCTGTCCAAGAGAGGGACAAGAGGGGGGCCCGAGCGGGTAGTTCCCCCCAAAGGCCATGTTTGAGAAGAGGAAGTTCTCCTGCCTTTGAGTTGCAGTCGTTGAGTTTCTTGTACCAGCAGTTATTCCTGAGTCTCCAAGGAAGCTGTGGAGAGGGGAAAGAGTAACAGAAGGCTGGCAGCTGCTTCTCGAGGTAGGGTGAGAAAGTGACAGTGGCTGCTTCCGGGTGACCACTCACAGAGCTGTTGGCCTGATACAGTGTGTGCTCAGACCAAGAGGCTGTCTTTGAAAGAAGCAGCATAATTTTCAAAACAGTAAGCCTAAGGCATGTAGAAATTTTCAAAGGAAAATTTCAACAGGATCAGTAATGGAGTAAGTCTTTAGGCAGTTGGCAGCCTAAAAACACACAAGGCAGTTTCCTTGGTGACTATCAGATGAAAGGAGGTGATGTGATGTGCTCGCAGAGTAAGCATAAAGGAGACACAGGCAGGACTGGAAAAACTGGGGCTCCAACTTAAACCATGCGTGCAAGGCTGTTATGGCTAAGCAGGAATATGCATAGTGGAATTTAATCATTAAGTGTAAGACACAGATTTCCCGATGTTACCAGGCGGCACTCCACATCCTGGGCCATCCTCCTGCTTCACCCTCCCAAGAAGCCGAGGTTACAAGTGTGTACCGTGCACTGGGCTCCATATTAAATTCTCTGTGGGGCTCTGTGGAGTGAATGTGCTGCGATTCTTGACTTCGTAACAATGGTGCATCAGGTTTCTGTACCTCTTGGCAGGAAGCAGCCGCGCCCCTTCAGTTGTGTCCTAAGAAGCTACAGCGTTTCCTAGCAACTTCTGGTTTTATTTATGGAACTAGATGGTCTCTATGGAAATGAGTCCCAAAGAGGAAGGAATTTAGTGGAACAGGAGCTGGTGAGGTGTGGCCTGTTGGCACCAGCGTTTTGATTGTGTTGCTCTTGGCTTACATTTTCTTCCCAAGAGTGAGTTTGTTTTTGTTTATCTAGCTGTTCACCATGTTTTTCTCTACAGAACTCTTTTCACGTGACCTTTAGAACTACCTTTCTATAGGGAAAATACATCTACTGGGATCAGAACAATAAAAATGTGAAAGGCATTTTAGTTCATCAATAGTTTCTGTTGGAAGCACAAAGAAAAAAGGCTGAGACTATTAAAAGCAACATGTGCAAACGTTTAGGTGTCCCCTTGGCTCTCAGGACATGAGCTGGCCATATTCTCCCTCTCGAAACTCTGTCACACCCTGAGGTTTCAGGGGTGGTCACCGTGCTGAGGAGCCGCAGAAGTCACCAGGTTTCTAGAGTGAGAACTCACCCCTCACCGATGTGACAGCATTTCTCATTGCCACATCCGAGCTCAAGTGACACAGATGCTGAAGAGTTAAATTGTGGAAAGCTGTAGGGTACAAGGCCCTCTGCCGCCGCTGAGCCCTCTCAGGACACCCTCAATGTGAAAGCACTTACACGGTGTCCTTGCCGCGTTCAGAAGCAGCCCTGGGAGTCGTGTTTTCCCAGGACTCTTTACAAGGAGTGATAAAAATATGGGAGTGCTGCTGCCAAGTGCCAGCCAGTGGAAAGGCAGCTCCTGAGAGGACAACACTGTGTCCTCGTCCACCTTGCTCGCTGGATTTGGCACTGTGTGACATCTGGCTGTTCCCCAAGTGAGAATGACCAGGAAAGGGAGGCATTTTGAACCAGTTCAGAACATCAGGGCAGCCACAGGAGGGCAACTAAAGACACAAAAGACACGTGATTTGAAAGTAGGTGCTGCGCTGTACACTGGTGCTGCTCACGTGCTGGTACGTGGAGTGCTATTTATCTCTGGCTGGGTAAGACTCTTCCTCTGTCATGTAAATCAACATACTATCCCCTTCGTTGAGACACTCTTGTTATGAAAAAAATTGCCTGGTCAGGTCCACCTCCTAAGGGCACTCAGAGCCTGCTGGGGCTGGATGGGAGCCCTGCCCCAAGGCATCGTGGGCTGCAGCGTGAGGTCTCTCTTGGGCTGCCTGTGCTCACTGTCTGCAGGTTTCTTGGGCAGACGTTCCGTGTTTCTGGCTTCTCTCATTTCTCAATGTCTCCACTGTCCTTTGGCTTTACTCTTGCAGCTTTATGTATGCTTGGCTTCCCAGGGATGCCACCAAAATCTGGATGGAAACTTCCCTGACCTCGTGACTCTCGAATTCTGCACGCCTCTGTGGGTCCTGCACACTTGGGTGACACTGAGGTCTGCTGCCAGCTCCGGCAGTGGTCGGACTTCCTTGGAGCATGGCCGCAGAGGCCCAGGGCCTGGACAGCTGAGTTCTGGGAGCCAGCTCCCAGCCAGCCTTCTGGAGCAAGATCAGGGCTCTGGGGCTCTCTTCTCAAAGCAGAATCTTTCAGAGGTATTGACCTTTACCCTGTTACATCCTTGAACTAGTGAAAGGTAGAGATTTCCTGGTTCCTGAGATGCTTCAAGCTGTGTTCTGATATTCCTGATGCAAAGTACTGGCTTTTTAAAAATACTAATCTCTTCAGCAACTGAGCTCTCTTCAGCACCAACTTTATAGACACTTCCTTTATGGTAAAGCTAAACACTTTTATTTATTTATTTTTTTGGTGGAACCGGGGATTGAACCCAGGCCCTTGCGCTTGCCAGGGAAGTGCTTATTCCACTGAGTCATCTCCCTGCCCCTTGTTTTTTTATTTTTATTTTTATTTTTTAAAGCACTTTTTACATAGACTTTTCTCCTGTTTCTTAGTATAAATCTGTCTAAAAGCAGCATCCACACCACAGCCGGGGCATTGGGCTGCCTTGCAGTTTCCTGTGCCAGAGAAGTCAGTTCACTGCCTTTCATCTCATTCTCCTGAAAAGCCTCCTTTGTGACAAGCAGAATGTCACAAATTTTCTGCCAGAGCGTGACACACATGGTCTCCAGCTCAACTATCAGTGGAGCCCTTGCTCCCAACAGGAACTCCCTGATCCTGCGCTTCGTAGTGTGTATCCCTGGCAGTGCTTGGTCTTCTGCCCAGTCTCCCACGGAGCTTCTCTGGCTAGGTTCTCTAAACCTCTCCAGACTCCTGGCCAGCCAGTTCCAAAGGCTTGGTGTAGTTGTGGCAATGACTCCAGATCTCTGCTACCAGAATCTGTGTCCTTGTCACTATAACAAAATCAACAATACTCACAACTTTAAGGAGGAGAGGCCTGTAGGTTGGAGTTGTCAGTGTTGAGAGAACAGGTGCTATGGTCAGGTGACTGGTAAACACCATGTCTGATGGGCTGAATGACTCTGGGCAACTGGTTAACCTTTTAGAACCTCAGTTTATTCCTCTGTTTTTTTTTTTTTTTTTAAAGACAAAGAAAATGTCTAGTATCACATGGATTGCACGAGGTAATGTGTATAGAACTTTCAGCACAGTACCTGGGCTGACTGTTAAACTCCTGAGAGTTGTGAACTCATTATTTTGGCTTTTACTCGTAGAAATGAGGATGCCTTGGAACCATTCACCTTCCAGGCTGAAGTGGCAGTGCAGACTTGCTTGCTGGACGGATCGACAAGAAAGGTTTATAGATTACAGTAGCAAACCACGTCTGCTTACAGAAAATAAAACCTGTTTCTTTTTACAGGGCTCTAGAAATGACATAAGCACTAGAATATGAATGCCAGAGTCTCTTAAATTCAGCATGCTATACCCTATACAGCAACATACTTCCCCAGGTAATGAGAAAGCTTCAATTAATGATAAATTCAATTAAATGGAATGAAGCAGTAAAGCATTAGGCCTTTCATTTCCAGGATAGCTATCAAATGTAGCTGAGTGCCTATTCTAAAGCCTTTTGATATATTCATTTGATTACTGCCAAAGAAGAGTTGTCACAGTAGATAACTCTGTTTTCTTTAGTTAGAAAAGTTGTTTTATATCAAAGTTGATATCTTTGAATTTTTCAAATGTTCTTAGACAATAAGCTTTGAATATGAGCTTTGCTTTTGGAAGCAAGTTGACTGTAAATGTCTTATTACACAGTTGTATGAGGCAAGATAGTTCAGGGTATACTGCAATAACAAATCACTAAGGGCCAAGCACAATGGAAGATTGCTTATCGGTGTTGCTACGCGCCCACCGTGGGCCTGCAGGGCCGCCAGGTGCTTGGTCCACACTGTCACTGAGGGACTTGGCCTCGCCACCTTCTTTATTTTTACCATGTTGGATTATAAACTCTCAGCCATCCTGTCCTTGTGCTATCTGGTGCCCAGGGCCTTCTTGGTCAGTGCTGGGAGGAGAGACAGCTGCAGACTCTTTCACCTGCAGCTCAGTGAAAGGTACAAAGGTGACACATTTCAGTCTGGCCGGAGCTCAGCGTTCTGCATCATTAGGATGAGTCTGCCTACATCAAGGGCAACGGAAATGCAGAGAAGCCCCTGGCTCTCCGGGCAGCACTTGCGTTTCTGCCATAGACGTGTGTCTGGCTAAGGGCATGCCAAAGCCAAGATGCCCTTGTGTGGTTGCTGCATGGACAGATGCTGAGGCTAGCACTGCGGAGAAATCAGAAGACACGCAGCACCGAGGCCCGCGGAAGGCAACAGCTTCAGTCACGCTCGCGGACTGGTGGGAAGCTCAGTCCGAATCACCAGCCCCGTCTTGGGGTTAAACAGTCACTCACACGGGTTGTTAGGAGGAAGTGCAAGAGGCAGACAATAGGATATTCCACGGTTGGCTCCACACTGTCTGGTCAGATGTTGCTAGGCAGATTTATTCCAAGCAAGTTCATTGGAGGTTACTAACATGTAACAGGGAGCTCAGGGAGAGGGGGCAGGGAGAATCAATCCTTGTCGAAGACTGAGCGGGTCTATCTCTAGGTGAGGAGTCCCCGAAACAAGCTAGCAAGATGCACTTCCGGCTGAGGTACCCTTCTCTCAGCTGCTGTTGGAATGCAAGGCCAGCTGAGCTTTACCATTTTCTCTTATGGGAACCGGTTGGTCTGCTTCAGCCTGTCTAGTTGTAAGTTTTAATATTGACTGTACACTAGCAAACATCATGCTTCAGTGTACACTTTGTGGTTTGTTAGGAGACTGAGTGACCAGACCTGTGCCGGACAGTACCAAGGACAGTACCATGCCAGAGACAAAATAATTGTGATGGGGTCTGAATCCATAGCAACACATGGCTTCCTGAGACAATCAGGAACCTTCCTCCTTTTCAGAGTGTGTTGGGCTTTGAATCACAGAATCCATGTGTTTGTAATGGCTATTAGAGGCTTCCAAAGGCTTTCAGTAGGTTTTTGAAAATTCTTAGGTCACTGCTAGTATCCAAAGAAGCTTCAGTATATGTTATTTCTACAGAATTTAGTTGCAAACAGTACTAACACAGCATCTGTCTGCCTCTGGATTGAGATGGCTTTTATGTTCTACCCAGTTATGCTAGAAATATGAGCTGAATTAACTTTCCAATCTGATCTGCGTCACTTTTCCGCAGGAGGCCTGCATGGTCAAGTTAGTAAATGTTAATTAAGTACTGCTGGTAAGTATTTCGTGGTGGACTTAAGATAGCATTGGCATGTGGTTTTGAAACTCTTCTCTCTAATAGAACTCATTACTAAGCCCAGAAAATAACTGCTTCTCATACGTGCTAATTTTGTAGTGTTATGTAAGTAGCTTTTGCTACTTCCTTAAGGACTAAGTACAGGCACAGCTATTAATAAACATATTTATGATGACACGTGTTTATCCTCATATTCTTGACGTCTGCTTTAGCGGTTTTAGTCTCTGTGAGCTCGGTGCATGCGTGGCGTGCCTCTCCCCACTGATTGCGTCCAGCCACTGTGTGGCACCCACTGGATTTGTCTGCTGTGGATCATCTGCAGCCTTGTGATTTTTTATTTTAATCCATAGTGAGTGAGCATCTTTTAAGATTGATGTGTTTAGCATGTTTACATTTTAGAAAATTATATTGATGTATTTGGACTTCCTATGTCTTATATTTTAGCAATACTGTTTCTTAGTTATTCCCCCCTCTTTTATGACCTCCACCGAAGCGATGAAGTTACTCTCCATTTCCACAGCACTCTTAGTTTGGAAATTAAACATTTTTGTTTTACCCCGTTAGGAGTTATCCTTGAGCTTTCAAGATGCGCCTCCGAGTCAGCCAAGCTGTAATCAGCTCGAGCTCCTGAATGCCCGCAGCAGTCCGGAGTCCTCAGGGCATTCTGTTCTGAGCTCTTTCCTCCCCTCTTTCCTCTTTGTCTTGAGGGTGTTTAACTCCACGCTATTGTAAATACATCTTTTAACACTGCCCATTACTATTGTTGCTGTAGGTTTTCACAGGCAGTAGCTGTGTATTCCACATAACATGACAGCGGTTTAAAAGAGCAGTCTCTTGTATAAGTAATTTTAAGAAAAAGAAGAGCCTTAACTGACTCAGCAGCACAAGTGGACACTGGCTTTGGTTCTCATACAAAGCATGCACACACAGCAAAAGCTGCTTCATAAAATAAATGAAAACATGTGAAGATTTAAAATTTAACTTGAAATCCTTATTGATTTACCAAACCAAATATTATCTTTTTTTCTAGGGTTAATGTAGATTCTAAAAAAAAAAAAAAGTGTATGTATGTCCAACCTCTTCTCTTTATTTTGGGTGTTTCTTTAATGGGCGGTTGTGTGTTCCTTGGCTCATTTTCCGCCCTCTCTGTGTGCTGTTGTTTGTAAAGCCAAGACCTTGCACCCATCCTGCATGTTGAGCAACGGTGGAGCTGGGGAAATGGTCACTGTCGTTATACCCATTTCTGTCAGTCGTTTTGACAGCCAGTCCAGCCTTACTGTTGAACAGTTACGCAATATGGCCCACTTGTTGGTGGACGCTTGGAGCTCCTTTGGGGCCATCCTAGGGAATGCATGGATTTTCAGTCTGCTTTAAACTGTGGAATCCAGAGTGTGGTAACTCAGATTTAATAGTGCCAGTAAGGGGTTCCAGCTCAAGTCTTTGTAGTTGTTACTTTTATGTCTGGCTTTACTTAAATTCTGAATTATGAAACTCCCGGGGTATGGCTCATTAAGAAAACCTCATCTGGGCCAGGGAGATAGCTCGGCAGCACAGACCTGGCAAGTGCATGTCCTGAGTTCTAGTTCCAGTACCGAGCAAGTGAGCAAGCGAGCAAGCGAGCAAGCGAGCAAGCGAGCCAGCCAGCCTGTTTTTTTTTTTTTTTTCTGTATCAATATCTATAAAATCAGTTCAGTATTATCACGGGCTACATTTTCTCAGCTTACTGGCCTTCATAAGGTCATCTCCAGAGCTATTTAGTGCTGTGGTTACAGACAGCCTGAACCGGGCAGTGCCAAGTGGCCCCACTAACCTCAGCACCACATTACTGGGTTATCAGGGGGTGAGGAGGCTGGATTTGGAGTCAGGGGAGGGACAGACCTGGCTTCGAACTCTGCCTTCGGCGTTCGTGGGAGCCCTGGAGCCACGCTGAGCCGGTGTCTTCGTGGGCGAGCGGCAGGAGGAGAACAGCAGTCCCGAGAGCCTCCTGGGGGCGGAAACAGCGGTTCCAGCGGTTGTTTGGGCGCTGCTGCCCCATCGGGGCACACTACCTCCTGCCCCCTCGCAGACTGCTGTGAGCTGCTGCTCTTTGCTACCGGCCAACAAGTGGAGAGGCCGGCTCGCTCCCAGTCCAGCGCGACCCACAGGTGGGCAGGGAAGAGTCATTGTCCTCGCAGCAGCGTGTTGATGAGACCCCAGGAGCGCGAGGCCCAGAGGTGGGGAGGCGGGGAGGCGGGGAGGGCGTCAGCAAGGGGGTGAAAGCATGAGACAGATTATTTTGGGGTGTGTTCACAGAAAATACCCTGGCAGAATGAGGGCATGCCCCCTGTCCCCGAGGGAGAGCACGGCTGGAGGGCGTGCCTGCAGACGCCGGCACCCCGCTGGCCGCTTCTGCGGCTCTTTTCCGCCCTTCTCGCCCTTCTCTGCCCTTCTCGCCGGGCCTCCTCAGGGTCTGTGCATCTTCCCTGGAGGATCCAGGAGCCACCCACGTGGGCGCACCCTCCAGCGCCCTGGGCAATTGGTGCTTCCTTCACTTGTGCAGAGTCCTCCCGGTCACCTTTTCGGTGCTGATCACAGCCCATGATCCACACAGGTTAATTAATTTTGGGAAAGAGTGGGCTTTAGGCTACAGCAGGTATGATGTAATATAAACACTCTTACATACCAACTGAAGTGTTATTCAATCACTAGCCTATATTATGTAGTTTTCTCTTGATCGTTTTTGAACAGAGCAATTTTGATATTCATAGATTTATTCATTTAACAAAATTGTGTAATAAATTTATTATATACTAGGTATCAGAAAGAAATTTAAGCCTATTCTCTTTATCAAGATAATAGCTAAAGGACAGTGATGTTAGCTTTTTAATAATTATTATGCAATGCACTGTCCTTTTGTTTCCTGTTTTTTACCCTTAAAATCTGTCTTCTCTAATGAAAGCAGTGTATATTTACATAGGAATAGATTTTTTCCCTGAACTGAGTGTGAAAAATGCTGTGTATTCTGAAATATTTGATCCTTTTTCTTTCTCTTCTTAGCAGCCATAGATATTTTCCTGAGAGCTGTGCTTAATTTGCATGGCAAATATCTGCAACATATTGAAATATACACCTGAATATTCACAATAGAACTTCCCAACCTCCAGTACAGGCAAGTGCTATTGAAATTATTCCTGGATTGAGAAATTGTTATCTTTTCATCCTGCAAAAATAAGTACTTCTCTTTTGGGTCTATAATTATGGCATCAAATATAATGTTAGAAGTAACTATATTAGTGGTTTTTTAAAAATAAAAAATTTGCCACTGGGGATTTACATTGACGAGTAGGATTCTAAATATTTATGTCTCTGTACGGCATCCAGATAGGTGGATGTGTTTTCCTTCACATGTACATCTGTGGGATGTTCTGGTGTAATAAACGTTCTAAAAGGAGCACTTTCAGAACTCTGCCGACCTCTGGCGGAGGTTGACGCCTTGGCTTGGGGCTCTGTGACAGCAGAGTTTTCTCCTCACTCTGACTGCCACGCCCAACATTTCTGAGGTGTTTCAAGGAGACCAGCAAGGTGAACAGTGCTGCGCACCTGGACTTGGAGCTGCTGAGGTGGGGAGGGCTGTGTGTCACCCCATGGCAGAAAACTTGGGGTCCCCGGCCCAGCATGTGATTTGCTTGCCTGGATGGAGTGCTGTGAAGCTAACACAATTTACTTTTAAAATTTAGGATTATTACTGTAGAGAACTTGAGAGAGACCAGCCAAGACGACGAGGCTCCTGGAAAGGCAACATGGCATGGAATTTATTGTGCCTGGATGTAGGCAGAGGGTGAGAAGGCAGTCTGCAGGGAACAAAAAGAAGGAGCCCCCTTTTAGAGGGGAAGAAAGCAGGGGACATTAGGTGGAAGATTTTAATAAACTTCTGTGGTCCAAGTTCTCAGGCACTCTCCCACCTCAGCGGGCAAAGTTCTTGAAGCATCCGGTGTAAATTTTCAGGTGGCTCTAGAGCTCCCCACAGGTCCCCAGGACCTGCAAAATTCCTTGTCCTATCTTAACCCCTTACCTGTCCTGTACTAGCCGGTCACAGCCCTGGGGCTGAGCCGAGTGCCCCGCGCAGGGTATCGGGTATTGGGAATCGGTCAGATCGGAGCCGCATAGCTACTTGTGCAGTTCGGTCAGTGCTGCTGGAATCGGCAGTCACATTACCTACTTGGCATTTACTATGTAGTGCTGCCTTTGGGGCCTGCAGCATTCTTAGGCGTCTCAGCTACTCTTCTGTCATTGCTGGGACAAATAATCGACACTCAAAAGGAAGGAAGGAAAGGTTTGTTTCGCTCACAGTTACTGGAGGTTTCAGTCCACACTCAGCTGGATCCGATGCAGAGAGGCACATGGCAGAGAGCAGCCTTTCATGGTGGCAGGAAGGAGCAGGAGGGCGCAATGGAGGAGTAACAGCAACAACATGGCAACAGGCAACAGTGGCTATAGAGAGAGTCTGTCTCTCTGTTCTTGTATTATATTCAGGCTATCCATCCCAGGCTGGGAGAGGTACTCACACCCGTAATCCCAGCATTACTAAGACCCATAATCCCAGCCTTGATTCACCCATAGTCCCAGTGGATGATGAGTTAATCTCAAACTCTAGAAGTCCCCACCCCATGACTGCATGTGGCTTGGAGGGGACCACTAGATGCAAACCATAACATTAGGTCAGAATAATGTCACTCAAATGTATGGAAACTACACGTATTATTTAAGGAAGCTGGATGCCAGGAAAGTGCTGTTTTTCTGTTTTGTTTTCTTTCTGTCATTTGGCATCATTAAAATCCTGCATATCATTCTATTGCAGTTCACTTTAAACTTTACAGTTACGGAGGCTTTAGGTTTAGAAAGAACCAGAGATCGTCTCCTCTGCTGACTTCATCTTACCAGTGAGTCATGAAGGGCCCAGGTGGGGTGCCCAGGAAAGCAACTGAGGAGAATGGGGGTCTGAGGAATTGCCCTTGTAGTGCATTGCTTCCTAAAGGCAGCGAGGGAGGCCCCGCAGTCACTTCGTAAAGGGGACTTTTCGTGGAAAGCCGAGCTTCCCCTTGAAGCCTCAGCTCTGTGATAGGCCTTCTCGGGGGCCGGTTCTTCTCCGACTTGGGAGTAGAGTGCTGCCTTGGACTGCACGCCAGAGAAGCTGGGCTGCATTCAGGGGCTCTTAGTGCAGAAACACACAACCAAGCAAACCCTTTCATTAAAACTTAAAGCTGCATTCAAACTAATGGTCCGCTTGGAAGACCTGCACGGCTGGGTCCTGCTCCCTCCCAGGCCGGTCTGGGAGCTTCCCTTCCTCCACCTCTCTTCTCAGACCCAGCGAGGGATGGGAAAAGGAGCATTTTCTGGGCTTCTGCCAAACATCATTTCTTTGTTGAAGATTTCAGCAAAGATGATTCAGTGCCCCCACTGGGGGACTCTGCTAGACCTGACTCATTTTTTTCCCTAGTTTTTAAAGAACTACCTGAGCTAGACCTTGAAACTTGCTGTGCTTCTGAGCAGTACTTCAGGGAGAGGGGTACTCACGGAAGCTGTTATTTTTTTTCGGATGGCTTTTATTACGAAGTCTGCAGGAACACTCTTTGCACTACCTCTTAGTGTTCCTTTCTGGTGGAGTCTGTGTCCAGGGGGTGGTAAAGGTGCAGAGCTGCACAGCTGCCTACAGTTGGGCTTAGGAGGGACAGAGATGGCTTGCTGAGTGCGTACGTAACACAGCACTTTATGCATAAAAATTTAGACATCTCTCTCTAAACTGAAGCTGAGGTGATTTGTTGTTTTCTAAAGGTAGATGTGACCAATACTCGAAAGTATCCATGAGCTGAAATAGTTCAATAAAATTTCTTTAATCTCTCCCTTAAGAAAAAGATGCAAAGAAACAAATGGCATGCATGGAGAAAGTTCTTACTCATGAGAGGCTCCAGTGGAACCCCTCTTCAACTTTGTTCCCTGGCCCTGGGCTCTTGGGAGCCTGCGATAGCTTGGGAAGTCGCACCCACCCTGTGAATGTGTCCTGTTTGGCCTTAGATGTCTCGCCTGCCCCGTCTTCTCCAGGCCCCTTTCTTTCTGGGCTGCGTCACTGTCTGGGTCCCCATTTTCTGGGCCATTCTTTTCCTCTTTATTCAGCTCCCTTCTTTCTGCAGCTCTGAAGTCATCAGGTTATTATGGACTTGTTTCCCCAGCAGTCTCCTCACATGGTTTTCCTCAGTCCAGGCTTCCGCTGGTGCTTGCAAGAAGTGTAGTCTTGTACCATGGCTGGCCTGAGCCATCTCTCTGTGCCCTCTCATTGGTAGTGTGGCATCAGCAGCGACAAGGGCATTTACGCCACTTCAAACCAGGGTCCCCACCAGGAGACCCAGGGTCCAGCACCCCACGGCCCAGCCCAACTGTGTGGAGCTGTGGGTGGGGTGCCCTTTGCGGTCCGCCTCCTCCTACTTGCTGCTCTAGCCCTCCTGCCCCTAACACAGGACCTGACATGGAAAACCAGCTCCTCACTGCCTATTTTGGCGGTCAGCTTTAGTCTTTCAGGTTTATAAGCCTTGACTCTTCTCTACTTGGGAGCTGTATATCTAACCTGCTAGTTTTAGGTTAGCTGTCTTTCTCAGTCCAGTTACCGCTTTGGACCCTGACTGTGTTTAGTGTTTATTAGCAGATTCCTAAGCCACACAAGCCCCTCATCTGCTAGTCCAATGGCTGTTCCCTGTAGCTGCCAAACATTTAATTGAAATATTTACTTGTTGCAGGCACTAAGCTAAGCATGTGGCTCATCTTTACTACTGCAGTTTTTACCACAACCCTAGGGATGGAATATGAGTTAGGAGTTAGCAGCAGTCTGCTGTCCTCTGAGCTAGCGAGGCGCCACCTGCAGGCAGGGGTGGCGCTGGTGCTGTGCACTGTGACATCTCTCTGCCAGAGGGGGCTAGTAGTTTCCCTATTTTATGGCTGAGTAAATAGACCAAGGATTTTATTAAATTCTCCAAGGTTTCAGCTAGGGCAAGGAGGAGCTGAAATTTTCCTGAATTCGGAGCATGCTCTCCATCTTCCCATCTCGTAAACTTTCCGGCATGTATAGGAGAGGCTGGCGGTCAGTGCCGTGAGGCTGGACGGACCTGCGTTCAAACCCCTGCTTT
>NDGN011553017.1:0-16235 GCA_002564285.1 Tympanoctomys barrerae | reverse complement strand
ACCTGAGCCTGACTGCTTTGTCGAAGCAGCCACTTAAAGAGCTGAGCTAAGGGGCAGGCCCCCAAAAAACACTAAAAATAAGAGAAAAATAGGCATCAACTTTGCCTTTTAGTAGGCTAGTAGAGATCAACAGTACAGTTACTTTCTTTCATCAATGTCTTATAGTTTTAGTATGTGAATCTTTCACCCATTATGTTAAATTTATTACTATTCTGCTATTTTTGATGCTATTATAAATGAGATTGTTTTCTTTATTTCTATTTTAGATTATATGTTGTTTGTGGAGAAACACAATAGACTTTTGTGTATTGATTTTATTTGCTGAAATTTTACTGAAATCATTAAGTTTTTTGTGGGTACAATAAGGTTTTCTGGGAAAGATCATGTCAACTGCAAATCCTTCTTCCTTTTTGATTCATATACATTACATATATTTTTCTTGCTTACTTTCTTTGGTTAGGCCTTCCATTGCTATGTTGGACAGAAGTTGGAAAGTGTACACTCTAGTCTTGTTCCTGAACTTATAGAAAAAAATTTCAACTTTTTTACCATTGAATATGATATTAGCTGTTGACCTGTCACATACAGTCTTTTTATTGCTAGGTATGTTTTTTATAGTCTTAATTTATTGATAAACTTAATCATGAAAAAGTTTTTTTATTTTATTTTGCCCTTTTGTGTGTGTGTTTGTGTGTGTATGTATGTGTGTGTGGCACAGGGAGATGAACTCAGGCCTTTGTGCTTGTCAGGCAGGCACTTGTGCCACTAACCTAAATTCCTGGGCCTCACTCTTCATTTTGTTAATAGTAAGTATCACATTTACTGGTTTATATGTTGTACATTCCTTATATCAGGAATAAATCCTGCTTGATTAGAGTACATGATTATTTTAATGAGCTGTCACAGATTTGCTAGTATTTTGTTAAGGACTTTTGCATCCATATTCATCAGAAATATTGACCTATAATTTTCTTTCCCTGTAGTGTCTTTGTCTTGGTGTCAGTGAATTCATTTTCTTTTTTAAAAATCTTATTTTTAAATTGGTACATGGTCTTGCTATGCAGCTCAGGCTTGTTGTGATCCTCTGTCTCATCCTCCCCAGCACTGGGATTGCAGGAGTGAGCCAGCACACTTGGTTTTGGTGGCCAGCATGACGCACCCAGAGGCCAGCACAGCATGAGGTACTGGGGACCTAACCTGGGTTCTTGTGCTTCCCAGGCAGCTACTCAGACTGCCGAGTGACCTCCCCAGCCACGATTCATTTATTTCTTAAAAATTTTTGAATTTTGAAAACATTATTTTTATTCTTGTTTTATTTTCAATTGACAAATAATAACTGTTTCTGTATACAATGTAATCATTCTAACTAGCATATCTGTCACCTCAAGTATTCAGTAGTATTTGTGGTGAGAATCTTTGAAATATTTTAAAAACTATTTTGAAATACATAATGTTATTTTACATTTAAATTATGTATATACTTAAATATAAAGTTAGTTTCATTTAGATAACATAGTTTTATCTTTTAAAAATTCACTCTGCCATTCTTTTCTTTTAATTGGTGTTTATACACTATTCATATTTGAAGTATTTAACTGACAACTACTTTGTTGAATAGTAACTTTTAATTCACTGCACCTCTTTCTTGTTTTTGATTATTAAACTATATTACATTTTTTTCTTTTCTTTGTATATCAATTATACTTTTTTTGCATTTAGTACAGAGTGTACAGGGTCTCACTACACAGACTGGATACATAGTGATCCTCTTGTTTTCAGCCTCCCAAATTCTGGGATTACAGGTGTGTGTCACCACACCCAGTCTCAGTTCCTGTCTCAGTGCACCCTGGGAGTGGGGCCGACAAGGGCAGGTCGGGGTTACATCTGCCTAAGAAGGAGCTTTAATCCACTGAGCTATCTGGCCAGCTGCTCAATTATGCTTTTTTTTTAATTTTTAGGACAGGGTCTACAGGGTCTCACTGCATAGATTAGACTTGTAGTACTCCTGTTTACAGCCTCCAAAGAGCTGGGATTACAGGCATGCGCCACCATGTCCAGTCTCTATTGCTCTATCAGTGTGCCTGGGGGCAGGGCCAGCACGGCAGGCCTAGGGATCGAAACCCCAGTCCCTGCGCTTGCTTTCAGGTGCTTTAATCCGCTGAGCTATTTGGCGGGCCCTCTCAATTATACTTTTAAAAACTGTTTTTAAATGTTTTTAAAAATGGTTGCCCTAAAGCTTGTAGTATAATCTTTACAACTAATTTAAGTCTTCTTTCAAGTAACATCATAAATACTTCACAGGTAGCACAGATACTCTGGAAGGATAGTGCCAATTTTACTACCTCCAACAAAATTAATTTTATTAATTTCATTGCTGTAATCATTAATTTCATATACTATTAATCCACATATTATAATCACACAGTATGCTGTCACTATTACAGCTTTCAACATTTACTTATAAGATTAATTGGTAATAGGAAAACCAAAAGGTTTAATTTTTACCTTTATCATTTCCTTGTCTGATGTTTTACCTTTTATCACATAAATCTGAGTTTCTAACCTATATATATATTTTACCTGTTCCTAAAGACCTCCTTTTTTCTCCTATCATTTCTTGCAGGGAAGATCTGTTGGCAATAATTCCCTCTGCTTTTGTCTGAGAAAGTCTTCATTTCCTCCTAACTTTTGGAGGATGGTTTTGATATAAAATTCTAGGTTGGTAAGGATTTCTTCTTTCAAAACTGTAAATCTTTTTCTTTGCTCTCTTGTTGCATGCATGGTTTCTGATGAGAAGGCAGCTGTAGCTTCTCCCCCTCTGTAGGTAAGATATTTGTTTTTCTGTGACTTCTTTGAAGATACTCCCTTTGTCTTTAGCTGAATATGATCAGAAAAGTTTAGAGTGTTTGTTGCATACATTGGTTGGTGCTCTCTGTTTTTCTGAGATCTATAGTTTGGTGCCCATCATTTGGAAATCCCTTGGCCATCAATGCAAGTAATAATTTTCCTTCCCGATTCTCTCGCCTACCGCTGATATTTGAATATCTATAGGCTAAACCTCTGGAAATAACTCCGCAATTCTTGAATATTCTGCTTTGTTTCTCTTGTTTCTTTTGCTTTTTATATCTTACTTTAAGAAGTTTCTTGAACTTCATTCAAACCTGGTAAGTCTTTCCTTATCCCTATTCAGTCGTTTAATGGGCCGAGAAGAGGCATTCTTCGTTTCTGCTTCAGTATTTTTGATTTCTGGGGTTCCTGGAGGTGAAACGCATGTAAGTGTGAGAGTATGTTTAAAACTAGCATACCATCCCTACCATGATTGTCTCACTCTGAAGCTAATAATCCAGTTTCATGCTCTGGCACTGCACCAGAATTGGCATTGAAGTTTCTTACTATTGTGCACCAGTGGCTCCTGCTTCCTCCGAGTAAGCTGATCTTGGCTGTGTCTCTGTATTTACCCGTCTCTGCAGTTTTAGACAATTTGCCCTGCAACCTCTCTCTAATGGGTCTAAGAAAATATTCGGTTTTATTAGCTCTTTCTTATTGTCAGGATAGGAGTGATGGCTTTCAAGTTCTTTCTGTGTTAGAACTGAACCATATCAGAACCACATGTCTAAGAGGTAACTTTTGAGCTGAGTTCTGAAGGGCAAGGTTGATTTTCTCCTAGAAAGGGTTATTGTCCCCATATCTCATTGCCTGTCATCCTTAGTGAGGCTTCTCAGCATGATGGGGCTTAGAACTTTGTCAGTCCCCTTAGGTCTCTGGCTCCTAGATCTACTTGCCTCACTTGTTAGTATCATCTCCTTGGGAAGTGATCCAGAGCCCCCTTTTAAACCCCTTTTTTTGATGAATGTCTATTTTTCCTCCTCTTACCAGTGGAGCATATCACCTCTGACATTTATCTGTAAAAGAAAGTCATGTCAGATGGACGCTCATTGTACTTTGACTACCCAATAATCCACTCATTCTACCTTTTTTTTTTTTTTTTAGCAGCCTTCAGATTTCCATTGAAGATGTACCCTTAATACTCACAGAAACAAAATTCAGGTGAACCCATTTCTTCTCTGTCTCCAGGCATGTGATTGTTCCCTGGCCAATCAAAACTTTGAGTTTTCCTGGACACAATGATTGGTTCAGACTGATTCCCATGATTCTACAGGAGCCAATGAAATCTAGAGCTACTAGTAGGCATTATGGGATCAGAAGGGAGGAACTTGATGACAATCATATTAGCAGGGAGGGAAATGATTTGAGCAATACAAAGGAAAGCCATGCCCTTTTAAGTGATACTGTTTAAGCTCCTAATCCGACAGTACATGAAAATGCTTCTACTTGTGAATTTAGAATAGAATCCTTCTGTAGAAGAATCCTATAGAATCCTTTTGTTATAGGACTCCATTTTTTAAACCGTATGGACTGAGTTTACTTTTGCTGCCAACCAAAAATGTCATGAGTAAACCCAATATGCCAGAGAACAATGTCCTACTTAAGGAGGTGGCTCTTCAATGGAAGAATTAAAGTCCTCATAAAAGGAGATGCAATTTGAGTATCAGGAATCTTGCTCTTTAACCCAGAGTTTACAAACCTGTTTTCTTACCATAAATGCCCGTTGGCTTAAGATAAGGCATGTCCTGATAAAGCTACAGTAATTTCAAAAGTAGCATAAGTGGAAAATACATTCAGTACATCTAATGCACTGAAAATCTTAGTTAATAACACAGCATACTGTAGAGTATCAGTTGTTTTGCTTCCTGACTGCATGGATGAACAGGAGTTGTGGTTCACTGCTGCTACTTAGCATCTTGAAAGAAGATCTGACCATACTGGTAGCCCAGGAAATGATAAAAATTAAAAATTGAAATACTGTTTTTACTGACTGAGTAACATTTTTGGCAGCATTATAAAGTTGGAAAATCCTAAGATGAACAATTGTAAATTGGGGAACTGTCTGTATGTGATTCTGGGTGGGCCATGCTTACACAAGATTTGAAGATACCTAAGGTACATTCTTACTGAAGAGTCATCCTTTCCCTGAAATTTTATATCCACATTGTCTTCAGACATAGACCTCCATTTAATGAGACAGTCTTTTATTCACAGGGAGCTAGTCAGAGCCATATCTGCTCACAGACCTGCCCGGGCCCCAGTGCTGCTGAAGCAGCAGGTAGTGGAGGCTCCAGCCTCACCTACAGGGATGACAAAAGAGATCAATTGAGTGTATGTGAAGACTTTGAGAGTTCCAGATGGCAACTTGGACATCATGTAACCCAGGGGTTGGCAAACTTTTGGTCAAATCCAGCCTATCAACATGTTTTTGCTAATGGTTGAAAACTATTTTTAAAAATTGTATTTTACAACGGATGAAAATTATATGAACACTACACTTCAGTGTGTATTAACATTATGGAACCTAAGTCATTCTTATTAACATTGTCTGTGGGTACTTTCACTCTGTGACCAAGTTGAGAGAGACCGTATGGGGCCTACCAAGCCAGAAGTATTTACTATTAGGTCTTTTACAGAAAAAAAAAAGCATACAAATTTTACTTAAGCAAATGAGCTAGAGGTAGAAAAGTATCAGCATGGTTAAATCACAAGGGAATATAATAATGTTGAATGATAGAAGTAAATTTCAGAATGAAGAGAGTGCAACGACAGTACTTATGTAAGAATAAAATACATAATCAGTTACTGTATATGACAAATATACGTTGTATCAGTCAGGGTTTTACAAGATGAACAGATATAACACAACATGTGCAAGTGTATATGAAATTACGGGACTGGCTTAGGACAATCAGCAACAGAGTCAGATGAGGAAGCGTGCAGAGGGCGTCTGCCCACTGCATACGGAAGGATTCAGCCCAAGGTCTGGAGCTCACTGCAGTGTTCTGTGCAAGTCTGTATCAGGAGGTCGATGGGTCTGCAATGGAAGGCTGATGAGTCTACACTGGAAGACTGTAGGATCCAAGGGGGAGGCTGAAGAGTCTGCACCAGTAGCCAGGAGGTGACTTCCGAGCTGACCGCAAGTTGACCAACCAGAGGTCCACAGAGGAAATGGAACGCTCCATCCATCCTCAGTTCCCTTTCATGTCCTTGAAGTGCTGAGTCGCCCTAGGGTGGGGCCTCTGCACACTTGGGTGTGCAGTTGCTGAGCCCATCTAGTCAAGCTTTTAACTTCTCAATTGGCACAATGGATCAACCGCTATCTACATTATATGACATATTGGTGCCAACCAATATTAATAGAATATATGCCAGTCTCAAGTAGGAGCAATTTCTGGGTTGGAATATCTGAAAGCATACAAAGTAGGCCTAACATATTCCTGTGATATTTTATGCTTTGAAAGAAAAAGGGATCTGAAATAAATATTGCAAGTGATAAAAATATTTGTCAGAGCCAAGGGGGGAACACAATGTCATTACATTATTAGGGGGTTTTTGTGCTTTTAAAATACATTGAAAAATATTTAAAGAAAAATAGAGTGACTACATCATACAACTGTGAGGTTATTACAAGGCAATGAGAAAGTGAACTGATAGAAAATCAACGTAATAAAAATTTTAAGAAAATATTTAATAGATGTTGAATAAGGTCCTCCAGAAAGGTATGTCCAAGTCCTAACTCCCAGTATCTCTGATGTGAATGTAGAAATGCAGATTTTATATTATAGTTGTAATTGAGTTAAAATCTTGAAACAATAACATACTGGAGTTAGGACAGTACCTAAATTCAATGACTTATGTTTCTTTTAAGGAAGGATAAGAACACAGAGACACAAGGGGGAGAGAAATACGAGTTTTGTGCAGGTTAGTGGATGAGGCATTGTGAACATAGTCTCTGCTCTGAAAATTGGAATCAAAAGGATAATGACAGTAAATTATGTATTAAAACTATATATAGCATATATGGTATACAATAGGTTGGGCTCTTTGTGTGTTATAGTGAATGTCTTTAAAAGGACACATGGGCAGAAGGTCAGGTGAAGAGGGAAGCAGAGAGCTCTAGGCAAAGGAACCACCAGCCATTGGAGGAAGACACAAAGCCGGAGTCTAGAGTTTTCAGAGGGAGCATGGCCCTGCTGCTGCCCTGACTTCAGACATCATGATTTTGGAACTGTGAGAGAACATTCAGTTTTCAAAAATTTAAGCTACCCAGTTGGTGTTAGTTTGCTACAGCATCCGCAGGGGACAAATCTGGTGAATCACAATTCAATTAGTACATGGCTAAGGAAAACTATATACCAAGAACCTAGAGATGGGGAACATGGATGCAACTCAGTGGTTTGTTTTAGAGGTACAAGAGCAGGCACAAAGAAGAGCCTGGCATGGGGGCACACAGCTGGGTGCTAGCAGAATTATGAAGTTGCTACCAGCAGCAATGGCTCTCTGGCTGGTTCATAACTTCTCTCTGCTGGGAGCAAAGGTGTGACAAGCCCCCCCATGTGCTTTCCCCCACCTCACCGTGGTGGAGGGATTCCTCCACGAACATCTGGGCTGCCCTCAGAGAGCGTAAAGGTACACCAGGTATTGCTCTGAGGTCACCCCCAACACTGACTGCCCCACAGGAGTGCTTTTGCTGCATGACGACTCCTTCCATTCCTACCTAAATATGCTCTGAGCAGTAGACCCTCAACCCTCTGGCCCACCGGTGAACATGTTCTCAGGTCTCTCTCTCCTGCTAGCAGCTCAGGCTGCTGTAGCAAAACACATACATGGTGTGTGGGGGGGAAGGCATAAAAAATCAGAAATTTATTTCTTATGGATCTGGAGGCTAAAGTGAAGATCAAGTTGTCTCTAGATTTGGTGTCCTTTGGGGCCTGCCTCCTTGGGTTATAGAGAGCCGCCTACCATTTTCTCTGTGGGGATGTTTCTTCCTATTGTGACATCAGCTTTTGATTTAGGGTTCCATGCTTATGACTTCATTTAACCTTAATCACCTCCCTGTACCCTTTATCTCCAGTCAGACTGGAAGTTAAGACCTTAGCGAAGATTTCAGGGCCAGTGAGGTAGCTTAAAGGACTGAGCACCTGCTTAGGCAAGCAGAGAACTGGGGTTCAATCGACAGTACCATATGCTGTGCTGGCCCTGCCCCTGGGTGCACTGAGCCAGTTACTGAGACTGGGTGTCCTAGTTACTCTTCTCTCATTTCTGAGACAAATACCCAACACTCAAGAAGAAAACCTAGGGAAGAAAGGTTTATTTAGCTCACAGTTACTGGAGGTTTCATAGTTTAAAGCAGCCTGAATCACATAGCAAGACCTCAAGATACTGCAGTCCCACGCTACATGGTCTGGAAGAGAGGCTGGGGCACCACCGAGTCCAGGATGATCCCCTCCATACCTTCAAGAGAGGCCACCAGGCCTGGGGGGAGGGTAGGGAGGCACATGCTGTTGGTTTAATGCTTCGCACCTCTCTGACCCCGCCCCTCAAGCTCCGCCCCTTGAGCCACATTCTGCCCCTTAAGCAGCGACTGCCCCATGATTTACATGAGGCTTTGGGGGGACAACTAGATACAAACCATGACACTGGGCATGGTGGCACACTCCTGTAATCCCAGCACTGGGAAGGCTGAAAACAGGAGGATCACTATAAATCCAAGCTGCGTAGTGACACCCGGTACCAAATACATTAAAAAATGAAACAAATCAAAAAAAAAACCCAGTGAATTCAGTTCCTAATATCTTTCAGCCAGTCCAGTCCTAGCTGCCAAGTCTCTGAATTCTGGGTGGGTTACACTTGCCTTAGTGGAATGATGATCAAAAGGTCTTCCGTTTCAATGTTATTTAGCAAACATTGGTTAAGCACATTCTCTCTACCAGTTCCTGGTCTCAGCCAGTGGGACTCCATTCATCCCTAGAAGAGGTCACAGGCCAGGGGCAAGTGAAGGCATGGCTGGCCTTTGTCTGGGCAGTTTGTCTCACTAATCCTTTTTGCTCCCTCAAGTCTGTTCTATTCCTGTGTCTTCTGACCAGCTAATATCTCTACCCCAGTCTCCTGTGCCCTGCAAATGGCCCCAGGTACTGAACTGATGTAGTCTACAATTGGCCACCAAGGTTGCCCTTCACTACCCGCCCCAGGGAAAAGTGATGCTATAAACGGACCACCCAGAGTTAGTGATAGATAGCTGTTCAGGGACACACTTCTCACAGGGGTACGATTCAAGGGCCACATACACGAAACAGCAATGGCAGAACTGAAGGCACTGGATCCTTTCTGTCCTTACTGTACAAAGAAGGTGTCATTCCTGCTTGCAATTCCTGAAGGGGACAGCTGCTGGAGACAGGTGTGCTAATATAAGGCTACCAAATCAGATTTGGGCTTCAATACTGATGGTGGTCCAGATACGTTTTATAACCTTGGGTACCTCCTTCCCCTTTCCAGGCCTCAGTTTCTCTATTGTGCAGTAGAAGGGATGGCCCTCCAGGGACACTGAGAATGAATGTGGTTAATAGGCAGAAAAGTGTCTTAGATGGAAAGCAACATAAAATAAATTCAAGGTGTTATTATTTTAAGATGCAAAATCAGAACTTATAAAACCAGGCATAAAAATGTCCTGCTGGATATATTTCCATTCTAGGGAAAATTAATGGCTACCTCTTGAGCTTGAATTTTCCATAGCATCAGTCCTAGGATGTCAGGCTTGGAAGCTGCCTTAGAGATGCATATTCTTACTCCTCCTGCTGGGGAATCTGAGGCCCAGAGGGAAGGGAATCACTGAGGGTCACACAGCAGGTCAGAGACTCAGCTGAGACTAGGGCTGGGTAGCCCTGGTGGCATCTTGTCCATTCCATTTTTCTTCAGGGGAATGGCAACATGGGTACCTACAACCTGTGAACCATGCCTGGGCAGTGTCTGCTTGCAAAACCCACCCAAGCATGTGTGCCTGACAAAGGCTGCTGGCTTGCTGGCCCCTGGGAGGCTCACAGGAGATTCCTGCTGCAGTTGCTGACCTCAGCACCTCACCAGAAACTGCTGCAGGTCTCTCTCCCCAGCACCAGCATGGCTCCTGCACACTGTGGCGGGCTCTGGTTTGAGTGCAGAGGTAATTGCAATATATTGAGGTTTGGTATTGTAATAAAAATAGAGGCCATTACAGCTACCATTTATGTCATTAGTATTTAGTGGTGGTGTGTTGCAGCTTTTTTAGTGCTCATAAAACTGTCGCTGCTTGCAGATATGTCACGACGCTGATATAAATTTAGAGGGTTGGAAATCCATAAGTCATAAAAACTAGATAGTAAATAACAACAGAACAGGATGGACAAGAACTGTTGCATTAAGCATGCAAATGCTTATGGATTTGCATGTCTAGTGGTTGCATTAGCATAATGAGAAGCACATTTACATTACAGATAGACTTGATTAACTAGGCCCTTGTAAATAAAGTCCACTCAGCCTAAGTAGGTGGTGTTTCGGTCCTGAGGAGGGGTTGTTACAAGACCCAAAGGGCAAGTACAGTTATTTCTTGTGTTTTCTCTGGCGGTTTTGATTTAGTGGAGAAGTGTTCAGAATTGCTGATAATGTACAGACGGGAATGGATTTAGACATGTTTAATGTAATAGTAACAGTTAACACGTGTTGAGTGCTCACTATAAACTAACCACTATTTAAACATCTTGCACGTATTAGTTCGCTTACTCCTTATAACAGCCCCATTATTGTTCCACATTTAAAGACAGGAAGCTAAGGTACAGAGAGAACTGGGCAATTTATCGAAGCCCAGCTGTTCACAAGTGGTAGAATCTGGGTAAGAACCCAGGTAGCCTGGTTCCAAAGCCCATACGTTTTCCATGACACTGGCTGCCTTCTATTGGCTCAGTGAATGTATGTGTGAAACTTGTAGACATTAAGCCCCTACTGCATATCTGGCTCCATACTACTCTTGAGGATAAAAAGATAAATAAGCAGACTCTCCATAAAAACCTTAAATAGCCAAGAAATTAAAAATTAAGCAAAAAGTTCTGCATTATATTCAGGGAACTCAGAGAACACTCAGCCTCAGGAAGGCTGGGTCAAAGTAGGCTTACTCCGAGGAGGTGTCTCTCAAACTGACAACTGATATCTCAGACTGCCTTTATCAAAAGTTGTTTGTCCTGCTAGTTCTCCTTTTGGTAAGAGCCCATCATCATAAATACGCTGCTTGGTGCAGGCCTTCCACAAGTGACTTTCTGTGGTGGTAGACAAGATGTGGCAGACACGTTGGGGAATTTCTGAAAGCTTAGAATCTGTGAGTCACCCTAGGGAGTCAACGTGGGCACGGTTCTCTTGCAGCTGTGTTTTGCCTTTTCCTTCTGGCCTCTGGAGAGCCTGCAATGTGGAGTGCTCCAGGCTGTGTTCAGTGAGGCCAGTAATCCTGGTCATCTCCACCACTTAGAATCATTTCTGTGTGGGAGTAAGGAGCATCAAGGAGCCATAGATGTTTCAAAGCCAAGAAATCATCATGGACGGATATGGCAGGAAGGCCCTCGTGGAACTTTCTTGTAGAAAAAGCAGAGGCCACACTGGAGAATGCAAGGGTCATGGTGTTCCCCCTTGGCTACCTCCTTTCCCACTCGATTTCTGGTAAATTTGATTAGGATGAACTTTGCCACACTTTTGACTCTTTCACCCTTTGGTCTGCCAGGAACACTTTGGAACTTTCTTTTCTTATTTGGACTAAGAGTTCTAAGAAACAAAGGGTGCCCGCTTGGCCCTCTGTGGATAAAAAAGCCATTGGCTCCCAGATCAATTTCATGGGTCTCAGGAGTTCCAAGTCCCAGCAGATGGACATTTCCTCCAGCAGCAGCGGCAGCGGCCCCAGGTAGCAGGCAGCGGCAGTGGCAGTGGCAGCGGCAGCAGCAGCAGCAGCGGCATGCTGCTCCTCTTGATTGTCTTCCCTCATGCTGGGCCATCATCACAGCCATGAATCTGGTCCGTGCAGTGTCACCTTTGAGCTAGAATTATGTCTGGGGAAATGGTTTTCTAGGTTCTTTGTTTCTTGAAGATCCAAAACATATGGACCAGTTCATAAATGTGTAGTTTGTGAGAACATGACTATCCCAAGTGGCATTTTATTTGTGCACACATGTATATGCATGTTGTCTCTCTTACCAGTATTTATCAACATATCTATCTGTATGTATGCACATATATCTGTAAAAATGCAGATATATGCATATTTGTGTGTCTCTAGCTGCAGACTTGTATATGTATGTGTGGGTACTTATGTTTGAACACATGTTCCTATGGATATATATGCATTCAGATGCAGGCGTGTGCTGGTGCACCTGTGTATACACACATTTGGAAAAGTGTCAGGCAGGTACTCACTGCAGAACTAAGAGCTGATGCTATAATTTCTTCTTTAAAATTTCAGAACCTCTACGGATAAAGTTCCCCTTCGGAGGCAGCAGGCTGAGTTGCCAGCTTGGCTATAAATCCCTTGTATGGTGCCTTGGGATTGGCCGAGACTTGACAGACAGAGAGATGATGAGATTTGTGGGAAGGAAAGGGAAATGCTAAGGGAGCAGTAGCCAAAGGAAAAAGGCATTAGACCTCTTTCCCTTTCCCACTAAATCTAAAATAGAAACGTAGGAGGAAAGGGGGAATAACAGTAACAGTGATAGCAAAGCCACACTGAGGTTTTACATATATGAACTCTTGATTCTCACAGTAGTTCTAGGAGAATTATGATTCCTAATTTCCAGAAGAAGATGTGAAGGCAAAGTGAGTTTAATCAACTCTCAAAGACTGGGTGCCCACAACCTGGCTCCAGATAGTGTGGGCTCCTCTGCACTGAGCATCACAGCTTGGGGGACTTCTTATTCCTAGTGACCAGAGGTCATTCCTGGACAAGAGCCACCACCTCAGGGAGCAGGACGTCCTTTGTCATTCTCCCCTTTCATCCTTTTGCTCCTCACCTTGGGAGCTCCTCACTGGGACACCACTGCTCTTGCACCTTGTCCTCCTGGCACCCTCATTGCTCCCAATCAGTGTAGCTTTGCAGAGGCCTGTGGTGGCGGTTGCTCTCTCACTGACCTGTTCTCTGCTTTCCGAGGTGTTTCCCCATTAAGCAAACACACCAGGGCTGAGAGGAGTATAACTACTAACAGCATCAAGAGTCTCTAATCCCGTAGGCCAGAAACTAAAAGTGCATTTCAGGTTCATGCAATCCAGCCTTCTTTCTTGCTGCACAAAAGGGAAGGCCCCTCTCCACCCCCCCAGTGCACAGATAGGAAGATGGAATGTTGGCCTTGAACTCAGGTCATGTGGTTTCATATCCAGTGCTTTGCTTACTTCATACACTTTTGATTTTACAGCTAATTCCAAAGAAGTGTGGGACTGGTGGGAACCTCAGGAACCCAAACTGGCCAGTGGATGGTGGAGATGGTTATACTTCAGGCCTCTGCCTGCAAATAGAGTTGGCTTCCTTGAACTTTTAGAACAGGAATTTTCCCAAATGGATTGAACAACTTGCCTTCAGCTCTCCTAAGTACTCACCTAAGAGTGTAACATCTGTACCTTGAGATGTGACCTCTTACACAAATTCAAAAAAACCACAATTGACAGTCATCTGTACCAATATTTTTTCAAGAGCAAGATACAGAGAAAGGAGATAAAAGATAGCTTTTGTTGTGGTAGTTGGGCTGTTTGGAGTAGTTTGCCTGTCTGGAAAACTCCAGCAGGGGACATATCTAAGACAGGGAAGAGATAGACAGCAGATCAAGCTTAGCAGCTGGTGCAGCCCACTTGGCCGTCTGCAACCTCCTCAGTAGCACTGCTTTTTTATTTTAAATAAATGTGGATTTGTAGTTTGGGATCCCCAGCTTAGAAGGGTCTTTGATGCATTTTATGGGTGGAGCTCTTAAGATGTGGCAGAAACAGACAATTTGCAGTCCGTGATGTTGGGTGGAGAAGCTGGGGGCACCGTGTAACAGTGGATTCTCTGTCTTTCCTGGTTAAGGTCCCCACGTCCCTACCAAGATGTAAGGGAGTTAAGGACACTAGATGGCCCACTGTACAATGACTCTCAAGATTTTCCCATCTTTAAGAAACCATGGGCTGCTTAAAATGAGTTTCTGAATGTGTGTTTAGGCTGGATTTACGTCCGGGTTGCCGCATATTAAATGCTGATTATTAAAAACATTTGCATGGTGCTTTAACAACGATAGATTATGTATCTGTTACCTAAGTCTCAGTGAAGGCTTTATTAATTCATTATTATTTTATCAACATAAAATAAACTGTTCTATTAAATCTAAATTAGACAGATATTTGGGGAAGGATCGTCTGAAAGGACCTCAGCTGAGACTATCCCCAGGGAAGGACTTAATGAAGTTTCAAACAGTTAATAACCCTCAGTTCATAAATAAACCATGGGTATTTAAAGACCTGCAAAATACTGAAATAAGATGTTGAGACTCAACAAAAGAGATATGAAAAAGCACTCTTGGAATTTTTCTCCTTGTAACTGACAAATATGACCTCTGCCTTTAGACAGTATTTAATTACATCTGTGGATATGTGGCCTTCCTAGTGATGAACTCTGCCCTGGTTCCCAAATTTCTAAGGAAAAGGGCAGAGAGGGAGCCTTGCAACAATTTCTCTTTCTCTCCAAATAATAAAATAATCCAACTTTGACTTTTAGCGTGTTTTGATGTGAAAGAGAAGGGATGAAAAAGTGAGACTCTGCCCTGAGGTGTGAGATCCTAGTTCCCTAAAAGACCTAAATGGTAGGTTCTTATTAGCTGAACCCAAAATCTCATCCTATAAATGCTGAAAATAGGACTGGCTACTGAATTTTCAGGGTGTAATGTAAAATGAAGTACAGAACCTCTTGTTCAAAAAGCAGATAAGAACTTACAAATAAGAAAGGAGAACGTTAAATCAAGTGCAGGGCCTTTCTAAATGTGGGACCAGGGGGGTTGGGCAGGCTGAAGAGCTATGAAGCTGGCTCTGTCCGGACAACTTCCACGCAAGAAGGGTGGAGGCATCAGGTTCAAGAGTCCCAAGGTGGAGAAGTTCTGGGGACCCAGCCAGTGATGGAGAGTGTCTCGGGTATGTTCTTATTGCTGAGATGTGATGCCACAGCCTAAAGTAGGAAGGGCTTACTATTGGATTTATTTTGGCTGATTTTTTCCCCCAGAACCGGGGATTGAACTCAGGCCCTTGCACTTACCAGGGAAGCGCTTATTCTACTGAGCCATCTCCCCGGCCCCCTTGGCTGATTTTTTGTGTGGAGGTTTCAGCCATAGTCAGCTGCCTCCAGGACAGAGTGGCCTGGCAGAGGGGCATGGCAGAGGAGAAAGCTCATGATGTAGAAGGCAGGAAAGAGTAGGATCAAAGAGGAGGAAGAGGGATGTAGACCTTCCTAGGCCACACCCACAGCGACGCAGCTCTTCTCGTCAAGCTTCCCCCTGCATCACACCCAGCTATAAATCCATCGTGGCATTAATCCAGTGAGGAGTATCACACACTCATGGCCTTTCCAAAGCCTCACCTATGATCACATGAGGCTTTGGGGTAATGTGCATTTATAAGCCACAAGCAAGAGTGTGAATGTGGGACTAGGAGGTACCACTGGAGGGAGAAGAGCAAGGCTAGCTGAGGGGTAAGTTGGAGCCAAGTTGTAAAGGCTCCAAGCACCATGCTAAGACACAGGGACATTGAGAACAGAGTGTGATGACTCGGACGTTCAGGGCCACTGATGGTCGAGGGCTAGGGGATGGCTTGGTTGGGATGGTTTCTTCCCATTGCATTATCTGTGTTTCTAATTCTTTTCATTTTGGGGATTTACTCAGAGCCAACACTTGGCTCTTTTTTCTCAGTTTGGGTTCCAAAGAAACACCAGTTTCTAGAGTGTGACTAACTAAGGGGGGGGAGGTTGAGTCTTCATTTAGCCTCCCGTTAAAGAAAAGCATGAGACACGGAGTTAGATGTAAGTCCTCTAACTGTGGATGATTCAAATAAGCAGCAAGGAAGAAGGTAATATGGGAAAGAAAAGCAATCACAAAAAGCCAGTAAAAAACCCGAGAAAAGCAATGTACCATTGAGTTGACCATCAGGTAGGCAGGTTGGTTCACGGAATAGCTCCCCTGTGAAGCTGTGTAACATACACAATGGGCTTGTTCTTCTGGAGAACAGGAAGCCAGAACCTCGGTCCAGTGACTCCCATCCCCATCGATTGAAGCTGTTCTTTAAGGCATGGTCCAGCATGTACTTTTGGGATGCACATGTCCATGGCTGAGGGGCCT
>NDGN011553012.1:2447-16626 GCA_002564285.1 Tympanoctomys barrerae | reverse complement strand
CTACAAGTCCGATCTAGTAGTGAGACCCTGAACACCCTATAGATCCTTCCCTAAAATACAAAAAAAAAAAGAAAGAAAGAAAGAAAGAAAAAATAAACCACAAAGCACAGATTTCACAGACATTATTTTGAGCCAAGAAAGCAAGACCCAGTAGCTGGGCTTGGTCGTGGATACCTGTAACCAATAGCATGGTGACACACGTCTGAAATTCTAGTACTATGAGGCAGGCAGATCCAGAGTCAGTGACAAAGACTACATAGTGAGACCCTGTCTAAATAAACAAATGAAGCCTATGTAGCTCAGGGATAGAGTACTTGCCTAGTATGTGCAAAACTCTGCATTTGATCACCAGTGCTGGAAAAGGCCAGATGGTCTAGAACAAATTAGGCTATACCTATTTCTAAAAGAATTCTGAAACATGACTGGGAGAGGGTATCTACTGTTGACTGGATTAGGACATGGGGGTGGGGGCTTTCTGGGGTGTTGGAAATACAAGGGATGATGGAAAACTACAATGAACGTTTAATTTAAAAACAATCACAGGGGGCCGGGGAGATGAATAAGTGCTTCCCTGGCAAGCGCAAGGGCCTGAGTTCAATCCCAGGTTCTCCAAATAAAATAAAATAAAATAAAATAAAAAGAATCACAGGAGGCTATCTTGACTCTTCATAGTGGCCCACCCTGTGCCTCCTAGAATCGGGTGTACTTTTATTTTGCTCTTTTTCTCTTTCCCTCTTTTGTTTGGCCCAAGTTTGCTCTGCAGAGCCAGGTTCTCCCTTAACCCTCTACCACTTTTCAAATAAACCTGTCACCATTTTAAAAGCAATAAATAAAAACATTACAGTAACAGACACATTTTCAAGAGCCAGCCATGGTGTCACATGGCTCATTCCTATAATCCCAGCACTTAGTAGGCTGAGGCAGGAGGATCACTACAAGTTTGAAGCCAGCCTGGGCTACATGGTGAACTACACAGTGAGGTCCTGTCTCAAAAATAAAAACAAAAAACAAAGAATAAAACAGATATTGTGAGCTGGGGAGATAGCTCAGCGTTCTAAGTGCCTGCCTGGCAAGCACAAGGAACTGGGTTCCATCCTTGGTACTGTTTGCCTTGCCTCCCATTGCTGCCAAAACTGGGTATGATGGTGCACACCTGTAATCCCAACGCTGCAGAGGCTGAGACAGGAGGATCACTAGAAATTTGAGCTGTGTAGTGAGACTCTGTACCAAATAAATAAATAAAAGATTAAAAAACAAAAATGAAAAACCAGACATTGCGAAGACACCAACGCTGACACAACAGTGCAACTAGACGGGAAAGAACTTCCAGAACTGCTTCAAAGATTGGCAAGAACAAGTTCATTCAAAATGACTAAATTGGAATAAAACACTAAATCACAGCTATTAACTATCTTATCCTATTTAACATTAACATAAACTTAGAAGAAATAAAATGACCTTTAAGCTGGGCATAGTGGTGCACCTCTGTAATCCCATAACTCATGAGGCTGAGGCAGAGGACTGCTGTGAGTTTGAGACCCCTGGACTACAAAGTGAGTTTTAGGCCATCCTGAACTGCATAGTGAAACCCTGTGTAAAAAAACCAGTAATAATGTTAATAGCTTTATTTGGGTTGTGTGCATACATACACAAATATAAAATTCCATACAGTACCTAGGCAGTAGCATGCCCTTGTAATCTATTGCTCTGGTAGGCTAAGGCAGGAGGATACAAATTCAGGTCTAGCCTGGACAATTTATCCACTTAGAGAGGCCCTGTCTCAAAACTTAAAGAAACAAAAGCTGAGGATGCAACTCAGTGCAAAGTTTATGGGTCTAAGCTCCAACACTGGAAACGAAACCAAGCAAAAGCAAAAAACACTTTACTGCATGTTATGTGTCAGTATAAGTTAGTATCTAATAACCGATCATGATGATAATATATTTAGGATGAGTCTTCCCTCTAAACCCCAATCCCATTCCCATGAAATCAGTGGTTCATGTTGCCTAGGCACAGGCAACGCAGTTATTTTTTGTTCCGTTGGTAATGAGGAATAAACCCAGAGTCTTCGCATTCAGCTACATCCCTGGGCCTATTTTTTATTCTATCTATTTATCTAGAGACAGAGTCTCTTTAGGTAGTTTAGGCTGGCCTTAAATTCACTATGTAGCCCAGGGTTGCTCCAAACCCTCATCAGCCCTCCCGCCAGCCTCCCGAGCGCTGGAATTACAGGCTTGCAACACACCAGCCTGGAAAGGTCTGGGGATAAGAGAGCCAGGCCTGTGGGGAAAGAAGGCCTAAGGATGGCTCCCAGGCCTGGGAGGTACACAGCTGACGCGCCGACACCATATCTCGCACCTGTCCAAGGCTAGTACACAATGCCAAGGCTTGATACAGCCCAACTGGGGCGCTGACATGACTTAGATCCTCTGCGGCCGCAGCCTCGAGTACGCAAGAAAACCTAGCCAATCAGCAACAGGCTTGGCGCAGGGTCGCTTGACCGGCGGCTTCCGTCACCTAGGCTGACCACGCACTTCCAATGGGCGAACTGCCCCCTTGCAGCCAATGAGCAAAGACCTTACGTCCTGCGCCACCTCGGCCTCACCTTTTCCGCAACTAGCGCTCTTTTCCGCATGCCGGTTGGCACCCTGCCAGCCAATCGTCAAGCGACTCAAGGTCAGCAGCCAATGGCCACTCGCCCCTCCTCTCCAAGCCGAGGCGGTTGGTGCTGTCTGCCAGAGACGGAGACGGATTGGCTCAGGTGATAGCCAATAGACGATGCGCGCGAGACGCGGGGCCAATGATCGTGCTGAGGGGAGACGGGCGCCGGGGCGGGCGCCGCGGGTAGCGGCAGAGAGGAGAGGCCGGTGTCAGCAGTGGCCGGTGATATCTGCGGCTGGCGGCCATGGCGGAGGCCGGCGGCGACGATGCCCGCTGTGTGCGGCTGAGCGCCGAGCGAGCTCAAGCACTGCTGGCCGACGTGGACACGCTGCTGTTCGACTGTGACGGCGTGTTGTGGCGTGGCGAAACCGCGGTCCCCGGCGCGCCTGAGGCCGTCAGAGCACTGCGGGCCCGCGGCAAGCGCCTGGGCTTCATCACCAACAACAGCAGCAAGACGCGCGCCGCCTACGCCGAGAAGCTTCAGCGTCTGGGTTTCGGCGGCCCCACGGGGCCGGGGGCTGGCCCGGAGGTGTTCGGCACGGCCTACTGCGCTGCACTCTACCTGCGCCAGCGCCTGGCAGGCGCGACAGCCCCCAAGGCCTATGTGTTGGGCAGCCCGGCCCTAGCCGCCGAGCTGCAGGCCGTGGGCGTCGCCAGCGTGGGCGTGGGGCCTGAGCCGCTGCGGGGCGAAGGCGCCGCTGACTGGCTGGCCTTGCCGCTCGACCCCGAGGTGCGTGCGGTGGTGGTGGGCTTCGACCCGCATTTCAGCTACATGAAGCTCACCCAGGCCGTGCGCTATCTACAGCAGCCCGGCTGCCTGCTCGTGGGCACCAACATGGATAATCGGCTCCCGCTGGAGAACGGCCGCTTCCTCGCGGGTCCGTGCGCCCCGGGGCGGGAGGCCGGAGGGCACACTGCCCCTGCCCCGTCCCCACCCTCTGACCCCGGCGTCCCGTTCCTTCCCTCCACCCCGCAGGTACCGGCTGTTTGGTGCGCGCGGTGGAGATGGCCGCCCAGCGCCAAGCCGACATCATCGGAAAGCCCAGCCGCTTCATCTTCGACTGCGTGTCCCAGGAATATGGCATCAACCCAGAGCGCACTGTCATGGTCGGGGACCGCCTGGACACCGACATCCTCCTGGGCGTCACCTGCGGCCTGAAAACCATCCTCACCCTTACGGGAGTCTCCACACTAGGAGACGTGAAAAGTAATCAGGAAAGTGACTGCATGTCTAAGAAGAAAATGGTTCCTGACTTCTATGTTGACAGCATAGCCGATCTCTTGCCTGCCCTTCAAGGTTAAAGATGTAGTGTCTTTAATCTCCAGAATAAAACGTAATTGAAAATGTTAGCCAAATTAATAGGTGGGGCTTAGGCATTGGCTCAGCGATGTGGTCGGAGAGTGTAATTGGAGTTAAGTGGAGGCAGTAGTTGTTAGCCTTGTAAGTAAATGTTTCGGGGACGATGTTGTTTACAGATGCTTATATTTTAATTTAAGATGCACTTTTTAAGCTTGGAGGGCATCGTAGGGGTGGGTCCTGGTCTTTGGATATGTTGTCTAGGGCAGGCTTCGCACCTGTCCAGGATTCAGGTAACCTCAGGCCTTGCAGGTCTAGAGGTGTGTGTCATGTATTTAAAAGTTTTGTTCAGGGATCAAGCCCTCTTGGAGGGCAGAGAAAAGAAGGACCTGATTATAGTGACTGTTGTGAGATATTTATGCAGATGGAACGAGGTCCTCTGCCCTGCCCCCCACCCCCCAACCAACTGTGTGGTAATGCAGCAGATCTGACTGCTGTTGCTGTGTCCCAGCTCCTTATCTGCAGGGAGTAAGGAGGCCACTCCTAAATGGTATCAATCTGTCCTTGAGTATGGGGTGCTGCGCTTGTCATCCCTCCTGTTTCCTTTGAAAACCACTTTGATGTCACAATTGTCTGTTCCGTTTCAGATGCCCAGGGCTGCAGCTTCTTGTGTACAGCTGCCCCATTCTGTAAACTCAGCCCAGAGCCGAGCTAAACTTCAGCTGTCTCAAGTGTGCATTTAAATCCAGGTGACTCAGACAGGCAGGTGTGTACACCCTTCACTGAACTGTGCAGGGATCTCAGTGTTAGTACTAAAAAAACCATTTAATTTGTGAACAACTTTGTCAAGTGGTGGAACTGAATCTTAAGTATGTGGATTAATAGCTGTGCTCTGTCTCATAGGAAAAATCACACTGAAGAAATTTCCATGTCTTGTAGCCAGCAACATGGCTAAAGGCGTGTGTTGGCCAAGGACTGCCTGTCACCCTTGGTGCCCTCTGGGTGGAGGAGGAAAGAGATGTCCCAGATAACAGGAAGTTGTTTTACAAAGTGTTTAGTCTCCCTGCCTGCCTGTACCCTGGATCAGGGCTGGGGTTAGATATCATTGGGGGTTAGGTGAGAGGCCACTTAGCCTAGCCTTGGGTTCACTAGATGGTAATAGGACTAGCAGAACCCGCCTGCCAACTTGGGAGTCCTCTGCAGGGGCTCTGGCCTTTTTGTCAATTCCCTAGGGCCACTGAACTTTAGCAACTTGCTGAGCAGATTTGGCAGCACTTGCAGGGCAGAGCCTGGGAGGCTGTTCCTTTTGGCTGACTCCTTCCCAGTGCCTCACCCTGTTTTCAGTGACTTCTTCCAGCCCTGTGATCACAGTGCTCCTTCACCTGTTCACTGAGTTCTCAGAGCAATAAAGAGTACACCTGCAGCTGCTTCCAGCTAGGGTGGCTGAGATTGGGATGGTGCCACATGGCAACAGGAGGGCAGCCATGCCTGTGAGGTTGGTGGTGCTGACGTTGGCTCTGCGAGGTCGGCTCAAGGTGGGTCTGGATATTGAGCAGGCCTGTCAGGGCGTTGTCACCCACACCAGGTGCAGCGGCCAGCAATGCCTCTTCAGCAGCTTGGGAGCCTGTGTGAACCCCATCTCTGACCCCTTGCACTGTGTGACCTTACATGCACATTAAACTCTCAAACCTGCACCGACTGGACCTTCCTTCCTCTCGTCTTTATGGCTAACCCCAGTGGCAGCTATCTAGCTGGGTGTGTGGGGGCAGGATGGGAAAACCAAAAAAAAAGATGGGCTAGAGTTCCAATTCCAGATCCAGAGTAATGACTAGTGCAGCACCACACCATTTTAGACCTGCTACAGAATTTTTTTTCTTAATTTTATTGATACAAGGTCTCAGTTCTGACTCATGATCTTCCTGTCAACCTCCCCAGCTCTGGGATTACAGACATGCGCCACCTTGTCCAGTTTTGGGGCTATTATGGCATGTGGTACCAGGAATTGAACTTGGGACCTTGCACTTGCCAGGGAGGCAATTATGCCACCAAGCTATCTCAGCCCCAGAAAGTTTTGAAGAATCAGGGAAATTGGGGCACAAAACCAGAAGATGGAGCCATGGGATGAAGCATACATGGTAACCTAGACATATTTGGAGATAGACCGGAAGCCAGGATAAGTGAATATAGAGATGAATTAGAAGCAAGCCAGAAAGCCAAACTGAACATCCTCAGCATGTAAAGGCTCCAGCTGGGTGCCAATTTCTAATTCAATCTAGAACCTTGGTGCTAAGCCTGTGTGCTTTGCTGGATGGCCACAGCCTTAGGCGGTAGTGGCGGCTAAAATCAGCTAGGGACACAAGGGAGAAGAGGAAGGTGATATACAGCCCAGTACGAGTGTTACTGGACAGGTACTTATTGATGGGTTGCTGTGTGCCAGGCTCTGTTCCTAGCTGTGGAGTCTAGAGGTAGCAGATGGGAAGATACTAAATCTGCCCCAACCAATCATTGATAGGCCTGAACTGCCCCTGCCCCTGATCAATTAACTGGACTGGTTCTCCCTAAGGCCTCAGTTCTCAAGACCCTGTGCTCTAGTATGTACAGCCAGCTGTTAACTTGGCTTGTTGATTGGCAAACCCTGGTAGGGGAGGGAATTGTCCTGGCTCTGACCTAGATATCAGATACTGAGGTAGGGAGGAGGCAGTGGAGTCTGGAGGGGAGGGTACAGTTGTTTGGCTCAGAAGCATCCTGAAGTTTCCCTGCTGAATCCTCCAAGGGGCTGCAGACAATCAGTGTATTGTCAGCAGGGGCTGCAGCATGGAGGACAGAAGCAGCTACATGGAGGGCTCCAGGCCTGGTCCTGCAGAGGTGAGTACTTCTGCCATTTCCTGGACAAGGATGTGGTCAGGAATTAGGAATGTCACCACTTACTATACCTTCCTTCCCTGGGCAGGCTTGCTTTGGGGTCTTTAACCCAATGGCCCCACTGACCACAATATGCCCTTAGGTGCAGACTAAACCCTGCCATGGGAGCTGGAGAGCCGCAGGTCTGCTGCTGCTGCTGCTGGCCCTAGCCACTGCAGGGGTTGTGACTGGAGGGCTTCTTGGCTTCACCCATGGCCCTCCCAAGGTGAGCCTATCCTCAGAACACAGTGGAAGGGGACAAGAAGACTAGCACATGCTAGTCCTCCAGAGGAGCCAGGGCTCAGAGCAAGCCATGACATTGGCCTTGCAGCAAATGACAAAAGGACCAGAAAGGTCAAAAACCCATTTAGATAATGCAGAAGTACAACAGCCCAGGGCTGGGGACACTTGGGACTGTAATTATAGCCCGCCTGGCTTAACTCCCACTTCCTATTTTAGCCTTTGCTGCAGATGCTCCGACTGACTCTCCCAAGCCCACCAGTGCCCTGGTCCAACCAAACCACCCTGGTAGACATGGCCCAGAACATGGCAACCATTATGGTGACTCCGCCGCAGAGCAACCGCAGCTGGGCAGTGCTCTTTGATGGGCAAAATGTGAGTTAACAAGGGGGAGGAAGGGTCAAACTTCAGGTGTTAGGGAAAGCCCCATTTTACCCACCTGCTTCCCCAGGGCTGTATCTGCTACCGTCCAGCAGAGCACCAGGCCTGCTTCCTCCACCTGATGGAGGCCCAAGATTGGGAGACCCTGCAGCTGATAGTAAACACCTCCAGGGTGAGCAGCCCCACTCCGCTCAGCCCCCAGGACAGAAATCAGACAAAAGGTCCTGTGTGCAGCCTGCCTTAGCCAGCTGGGGCTCTGGTTTCAGAGAACAGAGAGTTCTATCTTCCCTTAGCTGAGGCTGATAACAGATGGCTGGGCTGTCAGGTTGGGGTGGGATGTGTGGCCCCAACCCAGCCAGAAACAGGGAAGTACCCCATGCTATGGCCTACCAGAGCCTTTTTGCAGGCTCAAGAGTCCCATGCCACTGGTCAAGACACCCACTATGCCCAAGAGCTGCTGGCAGTGCATGGGAGCCATACTGTGGATCCTGCCCAGGTGGGAGCTTCAGTCCAACAGCTCTGTGCAAAGACTCCCATCTATTGGGCCCATCGAGTGGAAGGTGAGTTGGGGACTCTGTGTGGACAGCCCTGTGAAGTCCTTTGGGAATTGATGACACCACCCCTACCTTTCCCCCAGGGCCCCAGAGACAGCGGCTGATCTATCTCTGCATTGACATCTGCTTCCCAAGCAACATCTGCATGTCCGTCTGCTTTTATTACCTTCCAGACTAAGTCCTCTGCCTGACTCATCTGGACTTGTCTCCACAGGCCAGCAGTTGGCTGGTCAGCAGCACCAATGGAGGGCAACTGCTGACAGGGACAAATAAAACCCTTGCACCTGGCTGTAGTGGTGTTCTCTGGGTCCTGGGATCTGATCAGGGCAGGAAGGGGAAGAAAGATGTGGAAATAGGCACCAGCTTCAGTTTTCCCAGCAGCTCCAGGCCCATGGATTTAGTCTCTTTGAGGGGCATGCAGGCTCACCCAGCTCAAGCATGTATATCCTGGCTTGATGAGTCCTGATAAGCACATGGGCACTGATGGAGTTCTAGAGCACACAGGAGGTCCAGGCTGGCTGACTGGGGCCAAGGTGACCTGTTCACATACAGTGGACCTAGTGGGCAGAGGCTAGCCCAAGGGTTTGCTCTGACCAGGTGATACACAGATACATTCAGCTGTAGACACTGCACAGGCAATTCCCCCAAGGTTAGCCCCTGGGTACAGGCTAACCCAGGACACTGTCATTGAAGGCCAAACAAACAACAGCTTTCTGGTGGCCACCATATTCTCTCTTGATCTCTCCAGTCTCCACACACCAAAGGCGGGCCAAGTTGTCAGATGAAGCTGTAGGGAAAGATTAGGAAATAGCTCAGGGCCAGATATGGCTCTTGGCTGGGACTAGGCCTCCCAGCTGCCTCCTATAGGCAGCACTTGAGGTGTCCACCTGTGTACCCTAGCCAAGGTCCCTATGTACATCCCCAAAGTGCCCCTCTCTGAGACTCTGTTTTCAAGTGACTGTCCTCCTGCCCTATAGGGCACTTGCTGTGTCTGGAGTCTGACACAGGTGGCCTGAGGTAAAAGAGGAACAGCATCTGGACTGGTCCATTTCACAGGTCCAGGCAGGGGAGAAGAAGCTGGGTTCACCTGTGACAATGTACTGAGAGTCTCCTGAGAAGGCACAACCCCACATCCAGCCACGTGATGACTCTCCAGGGTTGCTGCTCTTAATGCTCAACTCTGTCATCAGGGAAAAGTTGGATGTTCTCCAAATCTTGCATGTCTGGTCAGCTGAGCAGGTGGCAAGAAGCCTGTGGGCAGAAATAATAAGAGTCTAAATGTTAGTCAATTTTACCCACCCTGTACCCCTTTGCCATGTACCACACAGGCGTAACCCATCAAAGCCCAGCTCCAGGCAAACCCCTTCCCAGGCCAGCAGGCCTTGCACGCACGTGGAGTCAGGGCTGAAACGGCACTGCAGGGCGTAGCGGGTATGGGCTGGAATCTTGGTCTTGGGAATAAGCTGGGTCACCTCATCACCAATACCCCCAGTCAAATTCCACACATAGCAGTTTCCCTATTGGGTAGAAGGGAAGTCACTCGAAACCTGGAACCTCAGAGAAGGGTATCTTGGGTGTTGAACCTGGATCCAACACTTGGAAGCTAAGCCAGGGCATACAGGTAGGGTATGCCCCCAACTAAGGGCCATGCCTTGCCAACTAAGTCCAGGAGGCCACACTGGCCAAGGGCTCACAGATACGTCCCTTGAGAAATACTGCTGGCCAACAGAGATGTGTAGAAGGAAAGGAGCACATCCAGATAGAGATGTGGCAGGCCAAAGCTGAGTGTGGAACAAGTGATACACTATGATATGTGCTAGGAGAGAAAAAAATAAGGCCAGAGGAGACAGTAGAACCCAATCCAGGACATCTTGGGGTCTCCCCAGTAGAATGATATAGTGTGCATAGTAAGGCTGTTGCCAAGGAAGAATGGACAAAAAAGCAAGGGGAGTTCAGCAAGAAGAGTAGGCCACAGAAAGACTGTCAGCATCAGAGAAGATAAGGGAGACTTGGGCCAGGAAATGACAGGGTAATGAGGGGAGGCTGATATTTCTTGGCCTGCTAGATGGGACATGGCAGGCAGTGAAAGACATCAGGAGTGGTACCCATATTACTAGCTCTGAGGGCAGGTGGGTGTTTGAACATGGGGTGATTGAGGGGCACTGGAAAATCAGCCTGTTTGTAGGGAGTACAGGGACTCACAGTGCTATTGACTGCTGCCATGTAGCTAGCGTCAGGATCAATATGGGCAGATGTGATGGAGACCTCTGGCTCTGGGATCAGCTGCTCATTGTGATCTGTTTTCAGGTCCCAGATGTGAATAGCACCGCTCTGGTCACCCACGATGAGTTCTGCCTGGGGTAGAGGCGAAGTGAGGTAGAGTGGAATCCCTGCCTTTGACAGTCCCTCACCCCATGGGTAATTCTCACCTGGTTGGGGTGCAAGCACACACAGTTAATGGGTGCATTCACCTGGAAGATCCGCTGACACTGCAGATTTCGGGACCTGAGGGGTTATCAAACATCATCTCTAGGGGATGCTGTTGGTGTCCCACCAAATGCCCTCTCCCTAGAAAATCTCCTCCTCACTCCTCAGAAGTTTGGCTTTTCCTCCTGGCAGTATCCTAAAGCCAGTGCCTGAAGAGGAGGGAAAAGCGAGGTCCTGGCACCAAAGCACTGCTAGCTCTTTGATGTAATTCACTCCACTAGCCTTTTCTCTTACCAATAAATCACCCACAAAAAGCTCCCTGGCCCAACCTCTCCTTGGATTGAACCTGCCTGGCCCTTGCCTAACCCACCCTCACCCCAGACAGCAAGCCCCTCCTGCCCAGCATACAGCACCTGAGATCCCAGATTCGGGCTGTGCAGTCCTCCCCGCCTGTGTACATCCAACGGCCGTCCTCATGGAAGCCAACAGATGCAATGTTCTTATTGACACCATCATAGCTAATGATGGGGTTGGGATTATTGGAGTTGAGATCATACATGCGGATGTGCTGATAACCTAAGAACATAGAATGAACTGAAACATGGCTATCCCCAAATCTAGGAGAGGTCAGGGGTCAGAGGACAAGAGTCACAGGTACCTGCAGCAGCAATCATGCTTCGGTCTGGAGTGATTTCCAGTGCATTCACCTGCTGGGGTCGGTTAAGGAGCATGACAGGAAGGGAGTCTGGGGCCATGGTTCTCTTCTACTACCTGGCAGGGGCTGCTATATCATCCCCACCCACTGGCCTGCCCAGCACCACCCCGCCCACCACTCAGGTGGAGGATACAGAATCCTGATGCTGCACAGTACGTGTACAGATCCCGCTGTGGGCCTGCCAGAACCGCACAGTGTGGTCATAACCCGCAGTAGCTAAGATAACAGGGTCACTGCCCACTGTTCCTGGAGAGGTGTTCATGGCGTAGCTGCCAGAAAGTATGTCTCGACCAGGGAAGGAGCACTGATGGAAGGGGTCAAAGGTTAGACCATCTGGAAAGGAGAGAGGTGTTAAGGATTTGGGAGATGCTGCCCGGATACTAAGTAAATATCTGCTGCTCTGTGATGGGTAGTATCATTCCCAGGTCAGAGGTGGGAAAACTGAGGCTCGTCAAGGATTCGCTGATTACCATCGACCAGGGACACTAGCCTCTGAGACCCTAACCCACGCACGCACTGGCGGGCTGAACGCCACGCCAGCCGCGACCGGGAGAGGGCAGTCAAGCGAGCCGCTGTCTGCCGCAGGGGCGAGACGCGCATGCGCAGGCGGCGGGCGGGACGAGGAAAACCGAGGGCTTCGGCTGCGCATGCGTAATTGACCGGTCGCTAGACCGGATAGAAGTGGGCTGTCTGGCCGTACCTATGAACTCCGGGTGCTTTACTGACCGCCCGGGGTCCCTTCTGCCGGAACCTTCCCTTGTCTGTACCGTCTTACCCACCCAGCAGCCGAGTTCTGGCCTTTGCCCGTGGCTTCCGTACCTTACTTGCGATCCGCACTCTGCCGCGACCCAGGATGGTTAGGGGAGCCGGAGCGAGTCGATAGAGGCAGAGGCCGAGCGTAGAGTTATCGATGGATCTTCAGGGTTATACCATAGGGCGCCAGGAGGGGTGGTGGGGCGAAACCAAAATTCTGGGACGGTGCCTACGGAGAGTGACGGTATGTAACGGACTCTAGCCGGCCCACTCTGGCGCGGCTATTTCTTTTCCAGGCCGAGTCTCAGACAGGGTCACACGATCTTCATTTCCTCCTTGACCCGCTACGGTGCTACACTGCCCTTGTTCACAGTTCTTGAATTTCAGAGAAGCAACACATTTTTAAATACAAATATATTTGTACTAAAGATGTACAGCTCGTTTACAATGCATTCATATGTATTTGGGCATTCCATAGTTTTATTTACTACATCTGACAAGCCTTGGCCCAACACTTTCAGACCTGCAAAAGTCCCCAACCTGAACCTTAGGGTACCCTCCCTAAGGCCCAGGACCCTTTTCAAACTGTGGAAACAGTTTTTCCATTCCAGCCTTCTGAAATCTTTTTTGTTTTTGTTTTTGTTTTTTTTTTGGTTTGGTTTTGTTTGAGAGAGAGTCTCGTTATGTAGTTCAGTCTAGCTGTGAGTTCTCTGTGTAAACAGGCTGATTTTAAAACTCACATCGATCCTGTCTCAGCCTCACAAGTGCTGGGATTATAAGCATATCCCGCCATGCCGAGTCCCTGCAAATTCGTGAGAAGGCCTGCCAGTTTCTTTCCACTATGGGAGGATCGTGGCTACAACCACTCCTTGCTCTGGCGACACAAAGAGTGGATCTGGTCCCCTGACTAATGCCAAGACTGGCCAACTACCCAGGTCCTGGGTCCCAGGAACTTTCCTACTTATACATTCCTCCTCTCTTTTGTGCCATTTAGCTTTATTATTTATTTATACTGGGGATTGAATTCAGGGTCTCCACACTGAGCTACATCCCAGCACTTATTTGTTGTTTATTTTGAGGCAGCGCCTTGCTGAGTTACTAAGTCAACTACACTGAGCCAAACTTGAAAAACTTACAAATTAGTATGCACCACTATCCTTGGCTCTAATCTCACTATGTAGTTCAGGTTGGCCTTGAACTTTCTAAATAGCCACTGAGGCAGGCCTGGAGCTTGCGGCAGTCCTCCTCCCTCAGCTTCTTGAGTGCTGAGATTATACACATGGACTACTACTGGCTTAGCCTTTTTTCTTATTTTTTAAAAATCTTTTATGTATTTGGTGTAGGGTCTTGCTACGTAGCTCAGACTCACAATGATCCTCCTGTCTCATCCTCCCCAGCAATGGGGTTAGAGGTGTGTGCCACCACACCTGGTTTCAGTGGCCAGTATGGTGCACCCGGGGCTCCAGAGCTGGCATGACATGTGATACCAGGAATTGAACCTGGGTCCTTGCACTTGCCAGGCAGGCACTTAGACCACTGAGCTGTCTCTCAGCCCACACCCCTAGCCTTTTTAACACCATAAAATAATTCTAAAATTTTCAACTACCACTTTCCTTTAAAGAGTTGTCTTTAAGCCATGCATGGTGGTATAAGCCTATAATATAATCCTACCCCTTAGGAAGCTAAGGCAGGAGATCACTGAGAAGTTTAGGCCAGCCTGAACTACATAGTGAGTTCAAGGCCAATGTGAACTAAAAGGATTTTTTTTTCTCTGAATGCCTTCAGGGCAGGTGTGGCTGGCTTGAGTTCTGGGGATCGAACCACAGCAACCTGAGCCTGACTGCTTTGTTAAAGCAGGCACTTAAAGAACTGAGCTAAGGGGCAGGCTCCCTCAACTTGAACTAAATAGAAAGGCCCTGTCTCAAAAGCCAACACAAGGGCTGGCAAGATAGCTCAGTGAACTAAAGCACCTGCTTAGGCAAGCTTAGGGAAGTGCAGGGACCGTGGTCTGATCCTGGCACCGCAGCTGTGCCAGCCCTGCCCTGGGCATGCTGAGCCATCACCCAAGTCCGGGTGAACTTGCCAGTTCAACTTCCCTGCCTCCCCCTCTTCAACTTTACCCCCCTCACTGAAAATTTTTAAGGTCACTGGACAACTTCACTTGGCCAAATCTAGTGGATACATTTCCTTCTCTCTCTCTTTCTCTCTCTCTCTCTCTCTCTCTCTCTCTCTCTCTCTCTCTCTCTCTCT
>NDGN011553008.1:37197-38236 GCA_002564285.1 Tympanoctomys barrerae | reverse complement strand
AGGGAGGGAGGGAGGGAGGAAGGAAGGAAGGAAGGAAGGAAGAAAGGAAGGAAGGAAGGAAGGACAAACAGTAGTGAAGAAGGATAGCAGGGAAGGAGGGAGGGAAGAAGGGAGGGTTTTTGCAGCATAAAAAGAATTACTTGCTAGAGTACTGCCGGTACCATTTGATCCATTCTGAAGACTAAATCACACACCAGTCAGCTAAGTGACATTAGTCATGGTGCTACCTCAAAGGCCACATGGACTGCTATCCTGCTGTTGAGGGCATCCAGATCTTTCTGCAGACACAAATTGTCTCCCTCTCAAGGCTGGTTCATGGGATATCAGTAAAACGTTAACAAATGGACAAAGCAAACAAGTCTTGGGAAAGCTCTTAAAATTGCATCACACGATACCTTGACTGGCTGAGTCAATTTGCCTGAATAACTTGTTTGTCTCCCTTACATAATTCCCATGATTTTTGTCATATTTGGAGCTCCAGACAATTGATTCTGTAGCCCAGAGTCTTGCTTGTCTTGTAGACATATCGAAAAAGTGAGATCAGTAAGATGGTCATCATAGATAGCCAGTAGGAAGAATTTGTGAGCATTGTATACCAGGTGCCACTTAAGCTTACTCGTCTACCCCTTAGTCATCGTTGTTGAGAAAGTCACTCTCATTACCTCATTTTCACAATTAGACAAACCAAGGTATAGGTGAGTCAAACATCTCTCCTCCAAGGCACAGCTAATCATCAGAGAGAGAAGCCAGCAGTTCCAAGCTCATCTTTCACCACTAAAGTTGGAAATAATTTAAATAGAAGGGTCGTAAGATCAGTTTTCTAAGAAGAACTTTTTTACTTGTATATAAGCATGCTTACTTTTTCCATTTGTAAAGTAGGAATTATTCACATTCAGGTCTACCCATGGGAGTATTTTTTCATGAAAACCTCTCTATGTCAGTAAGTCTTATGGAATAAAATCCATGAACTTTTGGTCTCCAGAATCATTAAATATGGTGTGTTTTAGAGGCAGTGTTCCTGTCCAGGAATTTTTCATCA
>NDGN011553008.1:14697-32197 GCA_002564285.1 Tympanoctomys barrerae | reverse complement strand
CTGTTATAGGTATCTCAAAACCAGTGCTTTATGCAGTATTTTTCCTCTTGAAACTTCTGGTAAAATGTAAATCTCAAACTGTTTCCCAGTTCTTCTCTTTCTCTTCTTATTCACCCTATACTCTCTAGCACTTTCCCCAAATATAGCCAAATATTGACTGATAGCTTGGAAGTGTTATTCCAATCATTTCAAATCATCTGTATTCAATATGTTGGCCTTGAAAAAAATTTAGAATCCTAACTCTTTCAACCAATATCATGGCTTAATAGACAGACAAATTTTTAACAGAGCAAATTCAAGTACAGCTTTCAGACCAGTACAACCCAGGAGACAGGCAGGAGGGCTGCCCTTCCCCAGCCGGTCTTCTGTCTGCATTAGCCGCTCTTGCTCAGGCTCCATAGACCTGTCAGAGCCATCACCGTGATTGACTGCCCCGGCAGATGTGCTGCTATAACAGGTAACTTGATCATCCAGACCCATCTGTCTCTAAGTCCTCTTCAATTCACACTTTGAAAAATATTAGAGGTTGGGAGGGGTGGAATTCTTTGTTGTGATTTTTTTTTAAAGTAGGCTATCTATATTTTACAAAACCTTGCCTTATAGTAAGTGAACAGATACATATAGCATTTGAGCTTTTTAGTGAGATGAGCTGCTTTCAGGCCATATTACTATCGACAATTTAAATCAGCCAACACCATCTGAGAGAATTTGAAAATCTGATTTCCCAAACACAATCTAAAGTTAAGGACCAATTTTAAAGAGCAACCATGATAATAATAGAATGATGTTTCAAGGGTAAGTTTGCGTATGAGTGAGACAGATGGGCTGCTTGTGCGTCGAGAGAGAGGAGGGAAAGCTCATGTGATGAGAGCAGTTCTATGTCTTCCTTCCATGCCCGTAGGCTGGCAAATGTTGTGACACCATTAAACTGAACTGCCGGTTTCAGATGGGGCTGGAACAAGAATGGGCAGGGGCAACTCAAGCTTCATGATGAAATGCAGTGAACTAATTTAGTAGTGTCACTATTTCTGATAATTACTTTTCACCAAAACATTTTGCTGTGCTTGTGTACACATTATTTCACTCTACAAGTCAACACCCTAAGTGTGGATCTGTGCAGTATCTATCAACAGCTTCTATTAAGAGAGAGTACCATCTTGGTGAGACCAGGCATCCTTAAGAGTGGCTAGCACTTTCTTTTTCCTCAGTAAAGTCTGTTGCCTACTCACGAAGAAGGGCTGCTCCCTGGGTGAGAATGACATGGTTCAGTATCTGAGGGGAAGAAACACGCAAGGAAAACAAGGCAAACATGAGTGACAACTGACAGAAAAAGCTAGTGAGCTGGATATTTTTTTTGAAAGGAGAGGATAAAAGAATGTATTAGGTGTGGAACCAATCAATGATATTGGTGAACTCTGAGGAAATAAATGAGGGTTGGGGTTGATTTATACAAAGGTACCCATTGCTTAGTAGAACATCTTTGCCTTTACATTTCTCTCACAGGCTGGTTCATGCAATTTGCCGGGAGATGAGAATATGTCACTATCTGTATTTCTTCAACTCAAAATAAGTAAATAGTAAATTCCAATATCTTGTTTTCTTGGCCAAGGTTTCTAACTCATACGCTGTCATAGTTTGCCACACTTAACTACTGGTCAAATACGTTTGAAGACCTCTCAAGAAATGAACATTTTTTCCCCTTTGAGATAAAATAGAAAATAACACATTTTAAATTTTATTTTAAATTAGCTATATGTATTATTTCTAATGTTTTGTGACTTTGACGATGTTTTCCTTTTGGTCTTCAAATTGCTTGAAAGAATAGAAAGTGGCAAACAGTTGCTTAGTTTTATGAAACTATTCAGTTATTTCAAGTGTTATTTATTGCATAAAGATTTGGGTGATTAACTTGGATAAATCTTGAAAACTCTCCTATATAACTTTGCATTCAACTGAGAGTGAAAAATTCACATATTTAAAACACACACAAATCCACACAAAATTTAGATGGTGCTGAGAACATGTTGGCAGAATAAGGGGGGAATATCAACAGTGTCCAGAGAGAAGTTATTTTTAATGGAATCATCATTGTGTGATCGAGTTAAATAAAGGGAAGGGTATCCCTGTGTCAGTAGTGTTTATCGCTGTACACTGCAGTTATTTGCTCTGGGAATGCTTTAGATGAAGTGGTATTTCCAGGCCGCACGGATCTGCAGTTCTTGCAAACCACAGAATCAGACATGTTAAGTATTCCTGATATGGAACAAGAGATTCTTTTTTAAACTCCCACATTTTCATCCACTTCACATCATATAATTCACATTCTTAAAAAACGACTGAAGACTTTTCTTATTTTTATGTGGTTCCTGCTTTCTAAATTCTGTTGCTTGTTTTCTCCTCGGAGTTCTAAATGTTGCTTTAACATCTTTAGGTGTGATATAGATAGATTGAAAGTGATGTAGTTAGCAAGTCTCAAGCTGCAGCTTTTAAATACATTTGAAAAGGCTTCTTTGGGTGGAAAACAAGGCACTCAGGAGAAAGTTGCACTTTATTTTAGAGCTATATATTGCAACTTTTCTAAGGTGCTGCATTTTACTATGACTATCCGCTTGTGTACATAATTAACCCAAGAGTTTTCAGGTACATTTCGTCAGAGTACCCATCCAGCATCCTCTGAAGAGCATAAATACTGAATTTCTTAAAAAAGAGAGACTCCGGTCTATTTACCAAATCAAATTCAGTTGAATGTGTGAGAAAGTGTCCTTTTGCATGAGATTTATACCATATGATGTGTTGATCTCCTTGGGCACAAATTGCCTCTGTGTTCCACCATGTAACCAGAGGCCTACGTTCATCTCAACCCTGCCCTCATAACTTTTTTCCCAACTAATTATATCCATAAAAAGGGTTCAGTGTAAATATGGTTTTAGCAGTTTATAACAAGAAAAGTGGCTTCCACTTATTTTAAGTTCAAGTATATTCAATTACCGTTAGCAAGCACTCCACCTACTGGCTTACGTTATGCCAAGCAAGCAACCATAATTGAAAACAAATCAGCAGAAGCAGAAGATGTTTGCATCTCTGCTATGAATGGGATTTCAGCCACATCATCATCAGTCACAGTTAATCATGACCTCAACATGCTGCTCACCAAGGTTGAGGTGATTCTTGGTACTTGTCTTGGCACAACCTAACTACGGGCACAGTTCTCACCATCAGCTCGACATAGGAAGGTAGTATGGTTTACGGAAAGGTGGATTTTCACAACCATAACAAAAGGCCTCAAAACAACTTTGATAGATAATACAAGCAAATACATATATACATAAGCATAGCTATGGGAAGCACTTGTATACAAAAATGCTAAAATAAAATAGGATATTCAGTTTTATAATGAGTCAGAATTATAGGTACACTGCATATGGCTATTTCTTTTCCACTAGTATGTCATTTTAAAGCTATAATATTGCTGTAGCAATGGGGAAAAAATCGCTGCTTGAAAAATTCCTGTAACCGTTGCCCCCACCTCTTGAACTTTTCAGTATAGTAGTCTTAATAATGACTAATTATATGATGGACAGAGAGAGACTAGCATTAGATATTCTAGTGAAATCAAGAGAAATTGAACCAGCTCTGCTCCATAATGTCAACATAAGGTATAAATCATAACCTTCTGCCTACCCCACCCACTACTGTCCATCTTGACATCTCTTTTGAAAGACAGCTCACTATGTAATTATTGCCACTGTGCCCGTATTATGGTATGTTTGAATGTGACGATAAACAATATGGCAATTAACATGAAATAATGCAAGAGCAAATCAAGGCACACAGGCTAGATACAGAGGCAAAGCAGCGGGAATGTTGAAAATAACCTTAATGGGCTGTGAGGTGGAATGCTTCTCCTCATCTTGTCTCAGGGTGTTATTGTGAGTAGAGCTGGGAAAAAACTGTTGAAAGGAGAATTGCTAACTATATGAAAGGTTTCTTGGGGCCAAGTATATTTTGTTTCCTGGTTTTCAACTCTTCCAGGATTAATAAAGAATTATCATGTGTTTTCAAAAGCATGGGAAGTTCTCCTGATTCCAGGAACACTTGTAGTTTGTAGCTAAACCAGGACACAATATGGCATTAAGTAATAGAATCTTTTTAGGGTTGATGATTACTTGTACACTTGTGCTAGAATAGCTTTATACTGCTTTAGTAAGAGCCTGATAAACAGGATCCCAGATACATGAATTTCTCTGTTGGCTTTTGCAAGAGAAGTTTTCACAGCTAGGGGAAAATTTTTTTCCATTAAGTATTTACCCTGCGAAAGAGAGACTGAGGAATCTGAGCACATGACGACACAACAAAATTTACCTGACCCTTCCAAGCTAAGGAAAACAAGACAGAAGGTCCTCTTGAGAGGCTGTATCATATATATGTTCAGAGCCTGTGCTGCCCATATGTTCAATAGGACTGTTGAATCTCAAAGTTATAATAATTTGCAACGAGGTGCCAGAACCAATTATTAAATATCATATGATCCAACAGAGATGAAATAAAAATATACAGGGTCGATTTTACTGGCTTTGACTATTATAAGGCATTTAAAGTATTTTGAATTTACAGTTTAACTTGAGGGTTGTATTAACGACATCCTTATGCTAGAATTTTGTTCCTAGCTGAGTATCATAAGCTAAATGCAGATGGCATACTCTTCCAAGGACAAAGGGAGTCTTGGCCTCATCCTTTCTTTTTGATTTGTATATCAACTCAGGAAAAGGAGATATGCTATTATGGTAACTTCCACTAATGTAAACCTTTATTCAAAAGCGCAAGTGACAGCCAAAAGTACAATTCAAGTGAGAAAAAAGGTAGAGTGTTATAGTATCACAGAATGGCACTGTCTCAGCCAAATCACTGCCTATAGTGTAGAAAAGAGACTTAGTCTTTAGTGTAAACAGTCATAATTTATTTACTATGACATCACTGAATCATGAATGAGTGGATGTTTCAAATACCGGTTCCCATTTCAAAACCAAAGTCAGCTTTTGCTCCCTGACCTTAGCAGAATGAAGGAGATACAGACTGGTGGTCTGTCACCAGAAAAGTAAGACATTCACATAGAGATTTTTTTCTGCTGCTAGATTTCAAAAGCATTTGGGAGAGTCTGAGTCAAGATCTCAGAATCAAAGCAAGATTGTTCTACTTTAGTAATATGTTTCTGGGAATGAAACTATCTCCATGAATGAACATTCCAGAGAATCAAAACCACCAGGCATGCTCCATCTCCAATCTGGGCAAGGAGGCTGATGATCAGTAGATTTCAGCCTGTCTTCATAGGACCAGAGAAGTACTGCATGCCAAGGACCGTGTTTCTCTCTGTATGTTTACAGCACCTGTCAGTCGATACATGAGAAACAAGAAGAGTCATGTAAACTGATCTCATCTTTTGCTGAATATTTAATGCAGTCCACTCGAAAGAAAAGCACAAACATTCTACTTTCCCAATGCTTGTCTTCTATGTCTTCTTCTAATATTCTCGAGGGAGAAGTGGGTTTCGATCCTGGTCAGGGCAAGTACCCATTTACTTCAGAATCTTCACTTTCTTGTCTCAGCTTCCTTCCTGTCTCCTCAAATGAAATTTATTTTATTTTAGCCACCTCTGAGAAGAATTGTGTGTATATATTTTCAGGGAAATTGGATTGTCCATATGGATTTTTAAATCGGTTTTCAGATCAAGTTCAGAAATTTGTAAACTGTTGTGTTGTTGAACCAGGAAGGAGCAGGACATATCACTCAGATGAAGAGCACCCGATGCTAAAAGTGATCTTTAAATGAGAAAACTAGAGGATAAATCAATTAAAGTGGCCAATAATGGGAAAACAAGTGCTCATTCCAAGATCAGTTGGAAGGCATTTAGCCCAAGGAAAGTTGCATTATGTATTTTTTATTAAATTGAGGCTATATTCATACTTATTGAGGTTTGAAATGTGAACCAATATTTTCTATCTTTGGTTTCCTTGCTTTAAAGTCTCTTAATGTGTATCAGATGTAATTCATAATATCATATGACTCTTTTAAGTTTTGCAAGTTGCTGTCTCTAAAGTTATAATTTAATTTAAATTGACAAACACCCATTAAACTACCATGTTCCCTCATAAAACAGTATCTGACCTGAGATTAATGTAACAAGGCCTCAGGATTCCAAAAACACTTGAATCTTTGACATTTTAACTTTATTTGCAACATAAAACATCCAATTTTAAAGAGCTATCATTTAGCACAATATCACATATTAGCTTTCGAAGGTGTATTTAAATACTATTTAAAGCTTAGGCCTATTGTTTTTAACAATCATCATAACAATAAAAAAGGAAAAATATTAAGGACCTAGCAACAATTCATTTTTGAAAGACACATAGAGAAGGTATTAGCAACATTTAAAATGGATTATGAAAGATCTGTAAGCATGGATTTTTTTTGGGGGGAAGAAGCAAGAAAGCTCACATAAATTTCAACATAACGTGGTGGCAGAAAGGAACTAATTCTGCTTTCTAAATGAAGGTCTTCACTTGAAGGGTGAAGACAATGCCATTGCAAAATACAGCAACACAAAAGGAAAATACATGACAATTTTCAACTACTGAACTACAAGCATTAAGGGAGTATTAAACTCTTTATCATCAGCTTGGAAACTGCAACATGTCTCCATGTTAATTTTCTACTAACTAATTTCATTGTAGTCTTTCTCTAGGCCTCCCAGAAAGGTCTTTCTTTCAAGCTATCACTTTCTTTTCTTGTGACTAGCAACCCCCAGTGAGGGGGAAGAAAGACTTCTAAGTGTGAAAAGGGTTAGAATAAAGCATGATACAATGCCATACATTTTTGCCATTTTGTGACATCATATTTCATCAGTATTAATGTTTTATATGTGCAGTGCTTCCACATGATGTATGCAGTGCTCAGTACTTTTAGTACACAATTTCATTAAATCCTTTCAACTATCTTCCTAGATGTTTTTTTCTCCCTACTTTTCTGTTTTATTTCTTTGTTTATATTCTTATTTTTTTTTTCTTGTGGTGCTGGGGATTGACTCCAGAGCCTCAGGATGATAAGCAGGGTCTCTTCCACTTTGCTACATGCCAGGCCCTTTTATGTTTCTTGTGAGAGACAGTCTCATAATGTTGTCCAGACTGGTCTTCAGCTCATAATCCTCTGTTCCGGGTAACTAAATTCTAGGTTCAAACCGCTATGCCCAACTTTCATGTCCATTCTTAGAAAGGACAGCTGATGCATAAGTGCATTAGGAAGTTGCTATAGGTCACCAAATTCGGAATTGCATAGAGGTTCTTAAGTAATCAGACTCCCAAGTTCATGCTCACAAGTACATTCCTCTTGTTATTTAAACATTGTACTTTGAGAACCAACTATTAGGTGCTGAAAAGGGCAGTGTCACAATGCTGACTGGTAGAAGTAGGCTTTACTTCCCAGCAAAAACAATGAAGTTGCAAGACAACAGAATTGTATAATACATACACTGGTAAAGAAACTGATAATGTTCTGCAATCATTTATTTTCATTTTACCTCCCACACTTTCATCTTTGAGTTCAAAAGGACACACAATGGGATTCATCGTGGAGAGGCTGATGGTGTAGTTAGGAAAACAGCAAGCAGCATTTGCTTTTGCTTTACCAATTATGTACTCATTAGACATGAACTACAAGCACCACATTTTCAACTAAATATTAAGTTCAAGACAACAGTGATTTATAATCAACTGAGGATTTCTTTAACAGAGAATACTCTTAGTTTCTGTGCTTTGTTCAAATTAATCATTAAGAAATTAATTCTACTTCCATGTGTCTGTGTCTCATTATGACCATCAACATTGTGTGTGTGTGCTCTAAATTAAACCAATGGGAAAAGAGACTTAATTAAACCAATGGTAGTAATACCTGACTCACTTGAGTAAAGCAAAAAGAAATGAGCTATTTCCACATGACAGTAAAATAAAAATTTGAGCCTGAGTTAAACAAGTGATGGAGAAACATAAGATTTTATAATGAATCTTGCTTGAAATAAATTTGGTAAGAAAAAGAAATAAGGTGAACAGCTGAGCTATTCAGAAACTGAAATATTGGTGTTTATTAAAAGTAGGTCAGGAAATTTGTTATGAAAACAATGAAATATAGTGATGAATGTTCCTAGGCTGCAGAGAAGTGAATTACTACTAAGTACTTGGCATTTTCCTCTAGGACTCACAGGTAACCTACTCAGAATCAGGGAGTACAGAAAGCCAATAATAAGGACACTGTGACACCCCAGGCCATTAAAGATTTTGCTTAAATAGGAAGGGCTTAATTGGTCCAATACTTAATTAAAATCATTCTATAATTTTGGCAAATAAGCTTTTCTCAAGATTATTTAATTTGTAGAAAGATTTATGCAAATAGAATTTAGATTTTCCAAATGAGTGTAATCATATTTTTGAAGTTTAGGATGCTCAGAAGAAAGCTAATTTAAGTAGCAAATGTTGTACCTTTTTGAACTAAACATTTATGACCCAAAAAATTTGGGATTGGAATTTCAAGATTTCTAGGAAGAAATATTTCTGTCCATACAAGATCAAATGAAAGCACAAGCTATATTACTATGGTTGCTACAAAATAACTTCTAAAAGATAATGTTATTGATAAAATGAAGCCATATATGTCAGCATCACTATGATAATAATCAGTACTTTTGCTCTTGATGAAAGCAAGCCAGCTTCCCTTTTTAAAAAATTTGAAGATATTACCAAATATTTATTTTGGCTTTAGTTTCTCTTCCCTAACCCACTAAAACTTAACGAACAGTATACAACTATTGAGTTATTATTTGTGTTGGTAAATCCAAGGATTTATGCAATTTTATTAGCATAAGTTAATCAGTAAGCAAAATTGTTTCTTTGACATTGAGAATTTATTTATGATTAATAAAACTTTGATCTTAATGACTTAGAAATGCTAAGGAAATACTAACTACATAGATAAGTGTTGTAGAGTCTACTTTGAGACTGGGTGTGGTGGCGCGTGCCTGTAATCCCGACTATTGGGAGGCCATAAACAGGCGGATGTCCAATCTAGTAGTGAGACCCTGAACACCCTGAACAGCCTATAGACCCTTCCCCCCACGAAAACAATACAAAAAAGTCTATCTTTAGTAGGTTTTTAAAAAACATTTTATTGGTGTGCATATAGGACTGTATGATTGTGTGGCCATCTGTTAAACAAGGAGACAAAAAGATATATAAAAATTGTTCTTATATTTGCTAATAGTTGGTCTATTGTGATATAGTTCAAAAGTAAAATTGCAATGAATCATCTGATAACTCAAGTTTGCAGCTTCATTTATATTCACCTGTGCTTGCAGATATTTGGGACAGTATGAAGTACTATCAGCTACTATGCTCTTCAGTGTTGCCAATGGTCAATTAGAACAATGGTAATTAATCAAGAGAGAATGAAAGAAGTACCACAATAATAAAATATGCATAATGTTTAATAATAAAATCTGGATAGTTTTTAATATTTAGAGCATATGTTTTGCCTTACTTATTTGGTTTAAAAGTTATGTCTCATATTTCTGAAAATAGGAAACATTTAAGCAGTTACTGTATGAATAGTTGTTTTTTTTGTTAAACTCACATTGATATATGAGGTTTGCTAGTAAGTTTGGTTAAACTTATTGATATATATTAAAGAAAAGACTTAAGTATGCCTAAGAATACAAGTCTCCATATGTACATTTATTATGAAAACATGAATACCTACAAAGTATCTACATTAAAAAGTGGCATTTAGTGAAAATATTTATTTACAGAATTAATAAATGAATGTGTATAACTATATAACCAAATGTACACATCATTCTTAAATTATGATGCAGTTTTATGCCCATCATTGATTGATATTCAAGAAGCAAAATTAAAATTGCCTTTGGAACTTTATATTCTCACTTATTATTAAATCATACCTCAACATACTGTATTCCTGGATCAAAAAGACGATTATAATGATTTTTCATTGAAATAATTAATTTATTGAAGCAATAATATTATATAGATCTTTATCAAAAAAACTAATGTTAGTGGTATTCTATTTGCTAAAAGGAGTCACAATCTCATTCTATTCCCTCATTGTAAAGCTAGGATGTTTCTCCAGTGGATCCATTTTGCTTTCCTAGTACTTTGGTGTACATAAAAGGTAATCAATGTATATTAATTCCAAAGACCAGATTCTTGAAAAAAATCAATAAGAATATCACTTTCAATGCCATTTAATTTACATGATTTGACTCTCCAAGTATCCTACAGTTGTGTTTTTGTTTTTATTTAATGGTTTGAATGCTGTATTTTGTCTTTAACAGATGTGACTATGAGCGCACTGGAGATAATTTATGCAATTGGCTTAGAATTTTAAATGAACATATCCACTAATAATTTGCCCAGTTTTAGCAGTCACTTTAAAGTGTGGTACTAAAAGCAAGAAAAATTACTTAAAGGATAAGTTACATTTAAAATGATGAAATCAATAACAATATTTTCTCTGAGATTCTTTCTCTCTGATAAGCAAAATCTCTGCTTAAAAGCCACATTAAATTTTAATCACAATCTGTGTGCTTTAGCAATTGATAATTTCTGGACAGCTGTCTTCTGCTTTGTTTAAGTCTTATGTTCCTTCTGTTTAAGTTATGCCTTTTAATAGCTGGATTAAGTAAATTTGGTTTAAAAATGTCATTAAAATCTGATCATATTTTATCATCTCCCAATAGCGGCTTATGGTTTTATATTTCTTTACAAAATGCTAAAAGCTGAGCAAAGAACACATGGTATGTTTAAACTATTGACATTTCTGTTAGCTATTGTATTTGATGCTATTTTTTTTTGAAATGTATGCACGCGGATCATTTCTGCACAAGATTTTACAATAAGTACTCTACTTATAGACTATGAGCTAGAGTCATCTCTAACAGCATCGTTTACCAGATGCCTGATAATCTTGTCTGCCATAAATTGAAATATTTAAAACAACAAATTTTCAATAAGCTAATACAGAATTCTTAAAGAAATGTTGTTAGATATTAAAGACTTAACTTCATTCTAAGAACCCATGGCAATCAAATGCATATGATACCCTTAAACTATGAAAGTATCACTTAAGTATGAATACGTTTTCATCTAGCGTAGATTATGTAACAGCCAGCTCAGCAATTATTACTACTTCATAGTTCTCTGTGTATGTGTTTCAAAGAAAGAGAATAAAGAAAGATTATCTTTCAAATACTTTCTCTGATTACATGCCTACTCTCTAATAACCTAACAGGACTGCCCACCCTTAAACTGATAATGTCATATTTATTATAGGATGACTTTTAAAAGAATCAATACGTTCAATGTTAGCCTATGCATTTAAGTTTTGAAGGTCAAAATAGCTGACACAGTGGTCATATTATATTGCCGTGCGGTACAATATTTTTATTATGTCATTTTAATGTACTCCACTAAATCAATAAGGTTAACTGCATTTGCCAGCATTAGGGCCAAAGAAATGTATACCTATTCAGTGGCATAATTTATGTGTTGGTACTTACTTTTATCTTTCCATCTGATGCTAATTAATTAAATGCTTCTGATAAAACTAATAAATAAGTCATAATTAGATAAACACACTGCAAAAACAAGATTTGAAAGAAACAGACTGAAGTGGCTTGGGCATATAAGTAGCCATATAGTACGTCAATTAAGAGAAAAACTGAAGTATCCCAAATATGTCCACAGTATGTCCAAATATGTCTACAATATGTCCAAATAAATGCACAATATTGCAAAATTTAAAATAGTGCATATTTTAACATATATAGACGTAACATGAACATTTAGAGTGGTTATCTAAAAATCAAAAAAATTATTGGTAATGTCAATTTCAGGGTATCATTTAAATGATATTTAATCCAGTCAAAACATGTTCTTTAGATAACATAATTTCAGATATGTATGACTTCTATAAGACAGGTAAATTATTCAGCCATCAATGGGCACCAGATACTCTTAAATAATGATTGCTGTTTTGAGAGTGGTAAGAACTGGAATAAGTATCATAAAATGATGTTGCGAGCCATGTGCACAATCCACAACACTTTAAACATCAAAAGTGCATCATAAAGAAATATAAGAATGTGTTAGAAAGCATAGAGCAAATTAAATTTTATTTCGCTTGCAGCTATAACTGCCAAAAGTTACTAATGTCAGAGCAGTATTTATCTTTATTTTCTTATCATCATCATTTTTTAGTGCTCTATATTCCAATCTGTTATGCTTCAATGCAGTTTAAACTAAAACTGCTTTTACAAAGTAACCCTAGAAAACTAAAAATTCGCAAATCCTTCCAGGGAATTAATGTGAAGTAAAATCATTTTAACATGATTTTTAACCAGTAATTTTTAAAGCATATTTTAAAGATAGGAATTTGACACCATCCTTTTTTTTTCACACTATGATGTGACTCTCCTTATTATTAAACTTTACAGTTTGAAGTCTTTCTATTTTACTGCCTCTCACATATTACATTACTTCTAAATGCAAAGGTGAGCGTATTAGCATTATATAACATACTAAAGTGACAAAGAGTTAAAGACTTTCAGATTAATACTCTAGCAGTTTGCCATTGTGACAGCAAAAGCCAAACTAGTGCTTAAAAAAATGCCAGTCTGAAAAATGCAAATGGTGTTATCCAAATATGCAGCCATATGTCCATAATACACATATTTTTGGGAAAAAATTTTGTAAAGAATTCTATCACAGAATTGTCTCTCAAAATGGTGCAAGTCTTGTTTTTCATATTGTGTTACCATGAAGATAGTAAAATGTTGAAATTATGTTTCAAAATTTTCTATATATACTATCATGGAAAATATATTATATTTTAGCTTTTCATGGAAATTTCGCTCTATGTTTTAATAATCCATTTTAAGAGCATGCTCTACTTCATCTATAATGTAAAACAATACTGTCCAGATTTTCAGTGTTTGAATCATTAAATTTCCTATTCAGGCTAGTGAAGTTTGAAACATAGTCTCTTCAAACAAGTTAACAGTTCTTGGGAAATGATGTTTATTACGAAAGAAAAATTATAATTAGTCTGAGTAGTGTTAAGCTGTGAAATTTGGGTAACCTTTAGGCAACTTTGCTCTGTTGATCACAGCATCAGCAACAATAGAAGGGTGGGAACCAAAAGCAAGTGGTGAAACCTCCAACAGGAAAATATCAATTAATCTATTTCAATAGAGCTGAAGTATGGGTAATCCTCTCATTAAATAGTTTGAACCTTTTCCCAAGTAAACAAAGGAAGGATAATGAGTGACGCAGTCTGACTTGCTCACATGGAGAATCTTCAAGAGGCTTAGCCATAACCTCTCAAGACAGAGGTCTTCTTAGCCACTGGTCGCTAATTACCCTCTTTTAAGGGTATTTGTGTAAGCAAAAAGACTATGCTTTCAGACTTACCCTAAGAATGCCATTTAAAGTGAGAATATTTTATTCTTAAGACAATATATTACCAGTGTTAAAATCTATAGGATGCTTACCAATCGTCCCTGTCGTTAACCAAATAAAAATGTATTGCCAATATATATTTAGTAAATATTAATTTTATTCCAGTTTCTATGAAAAAAAGTTTTCTCTTAAAAGACACAGTGTGTGCCTAGCTGCTACATGTAAGTACTTAATATTGATTGAACTATTACAGCACCCTCAGACCTCCAATTGCTGTGACAATTCTGGGTTGGAAGGAAAAAGAGAGAACTGCAATTAACATCTGTTGTGTCATCTGTCAACCAGTTTGCCCTTGATATTTAAGCAATTTTAAAGTAAATACATTCTTTAGTCCACTTGTCACAAAGTAAGTGCCATTTAAAAATCACTTGATGCTATCCAATTTCTGTATGGTTACAAATACCCCTAGTAGTTAATTGTCATTATGAATCATTTTAATGTACCAGGTATACGTCTGCACTGAACCTAAAGGGAGAGAACTACATTTCTTACTGTGCTTATTCATAGTACGAGCATCTCATTGAGCTTATCTATGACTCCATGTGCACCAATAAAGTTAATACAGTAAGTGCACGGTCTGCACCAGCACTGTCGTCCCTTCTAAAGCATTTTCTGTGTAGGAAGTTAGAGACACTAAACTCAGCACAAAGGCTTATTATAAAGTGATGGTCAGAAGGAAATGTAAGGCACAAGAGACAAGAAATTCTTAATTCTAACCTGAATAAAACTACTAAAACAATTTCTCCTGCTCTGTTCTTTTTTGTTTTGTCTGCTGACTTGTTTTCAATAACTCACACATAGTCTCTGGATTCTGCCATCTAAATTAAAATATGAGAAATGTAACAATGCACCGTGGAGAGTTCAACACAAAGGGAAATTGAACATGCATAGGTTTGCAAACTGGAGGTGCTCTTTTTGTTTTCAATCTTAAAATATTTTCAACTATTTTAAAGTAAAATTTTATTGTTTGCTATAACATAGCAAATCAACTGTGAGTACATATAATTTATGCATCTATTGATTGTTAGACATATTGATATTCTTGAGGGTAAAACTTAGCCATCTTTAGAAGGAAATAGCAAAATCTATATCTTGTCAGTGATATCCAGTGTTTTGATAATATTTCATGTTGGAAATAACATTGGATTTGAACCACAGAAATTTGCTTCTAATTCTGTTAAATGTTTTATGTGTCACATAAAACTTTTTAAAAACTAAGTTATTTTTCTAAATGCAGATAGAGCTAACTGTGACAGGAAAGAAGTTGCTTTGCTGCAACTTCCTTATCTATAAATTAGATTTTATTCAGACACTTCTAAGAACATTTTAAGCTCTATGATTCTATGAATGCACTGCAGATATACAAAGGATGAATCACAAAATCTCATATTCTTTTTCACTTTAGTTTATCCAATAGTTTCCTTATACTCTCCAAATTAAAACTTCTCTTATTCTAATAAAAGTTATCAGAATAAGTATATGTAGACAGCATATGGAAATTATATGCCCCACTCTTAGACTTGATATAACACTAGGAAAAATAGAATGTCTTCTTAGTAAAACATAGAGCTGTTGTTTTGCCCTCCTCCCAGTGTGGTTAATGGTTAAGAAAAGAATGAATTATTTATAGTGACACAAAAGCTCGTGTGTAGGAAACCTTAGTCAAAGTTTGCTTTTGTTGTGCTTTGTGTGGTTGATGAAATTACACAGGATCTAAACACAAAAAACATCATACTTATTAAAATCACACACACAAAATATCCTTCTGCCCTTCTGCTTGTTTATTTTTCGAAGTTTCTGTTTGTTAGAGATTGTCTATTATTGGAAAATTAATTTAGAAATGCATTTACACCTACACAGTCATCCATTTGATTTCCAGATAATGTGGAATAGCTCAGTGTTGGTTAAATGAGAGCTGTTTTGGGCAATTAGCATACACTTGGGTCTAGCTGATTTGCATATTTCTGTATGTACCACTAGAAGCTTCTTTTTATGCCATTCAAAACTCCATTACTTGGTGAAATGTTGTAAATATGTCTATAAATTTTTAAAAAATTGTGATTTTGACATTGTAAACTGTATTCTTTTACAGTACATTTTCCCCTGAGTTATTTGTGTTTCTGAAAATTATATAAAACCTCAAAGAATATCAGTATCTTTGTCTATCTGCTTTATAGATACTTTAGGAAGATGTGTTATTAGTATAATGGAAAAGAAGTTATTCAGTGTATTTATTCCATCATAGAAAAAAATCCTTATGAATTTTTTTTTCTGTATGTAGTACAGGGTCTACAAGGTCTCACTACACAGATTGGACTGGTAGTGATTCTCCTGTTTTCAGCCTCCCAAGTGGTGGGATTACAAGAACACAGCACCATACTGTGTCAGTCACCAGCTCAGTGCACCCCGGGCATGGGGTCTGCATGGCACACCAGGGATCGAACTGCAGTCCCTGAGTCTTCCTAAGCAGGTGCTTTAGTCTGCTGAGCACCAAGAGTCTGACCCATCCTGATGAATTTTGCATGTGTATATTTGAGTCTTCTTGGTTAGGACGTTTTGTAATGGGTAGCTTTGATCTTCCAAGAAAACAGAGCCAGTGTTAATGACTTATTTTCATTACCTGTGATATAAACCACAGCTTCCTAATCTTCAGAAGCATCTTAGTGCTTCCCAAATACACTTTCCCCAAATACCCTTAAATAAAATATTTTAATCTATAAATATGCCATATGAATATTTGTTTTCAAAATGCCTACTCTATTTGTGTAGGCTTTTATTTCTCAGAATCTGCAAACTAAAGTTTTATGTATCATTTATGAATAATAGGTCAGAACTTGATAAAAGAAAATTAGACCATTTACTTTGGTACTGACAGTATGTTTCCTCAAAACATGACAAGACTGTCAAATTGAAGAAAAATTTTCATTGATCTGAATATGATTGTTATAAATTGTTCATAATTCAAACACATATAGCCCCATAGATTCCAGATTAACCTCAATACCAGCCAGCCTGAATTGACAGAGAATATGGAGGGCTGGTCCATGCACAATTTCAGCAAATACCTCAGAAGTATTTAGAAGCAAAAATCAGCCATCTGCTTTTACAACAATCTATTTCCAGGGCAGCTTTGTGCAACTGATTTGAGACTTAAAAAGGACTTTAGATTTATTTCTTAAGTGGAGAAAGGCAGAATTCTGAGATAGATCACATATAGGCAAAGAATCCCTTGTAAGGACTTTAATTCTTTGCGTATTTTCATACTGAAGGATAAATTCATATTCTTTCAATCCCTACAAATTTTGCTGTGAGTAAGGAGAATTAAACACTTCAATTAAGCAGAGAAATAAAAGTCACAAATGAGTCACTAAGCAGAACTAAATCTGTACATTCATGAAAACTTTCTATGACTCATCGATATTTTCTTCTCCACAATATACCATGGCAAAGTCACTGTCTTAGTCACTCAATTAAGGAAGAATTTCATGTGAGTTCATTTCTAGAAATCAAGTCATAAGATTATCCTGAGTGAAAAATGATGAGGTATATTAACTTAGTTTGCATACACCCCAAATAAGACAGGGAAAATAACCTGATTTGCAATTGTTGATGTCATTGGAATTCAAATCTGTGTAGAATTCTTAAGTTTGTCTTTCCTTCCAATCTGGTACAAAATTTTTTTTTCTTAATTCTGATTTACAAAATTTGCAAAACTTTTCTTGAAAACATAGTATTTCTTATCATAAACTCCATAGTGCTAAGATACATGAAAAGGCAATACAGAAATGTCAAAACCAGAACCTATTGGTATTTATAAAAATCTTATTTCCTCAAAAAAATCCATATGGGGCTGGGCAGATAGCTCAGAAGAATAAGGGCTTCCCTAGCAAGTGCAAGGTACTGATTTAAATCACCAGTCC